>CP137671.1:19721690-19796255 GCA_037976565.1 Mesocentrotus franciscanus
TCTGCTCTGTATAGAGCGACTACTACTACTACTAAAGAGATACATTTTATGATAGCATCGAAGTTTCATGTAAAAAAATTATCATTCTATTTAATAGGTTGATATTTCTTTTGCGTAACTGCTTACAAAGCAAATTATATGTATGTATATAGTATACAAATATACACTGTCTTGAGAGGTTCTGGTTAAAACTATGAGCAAATGGTACTTTTGGAGTCACTGAGGCCCATAGTTTTAACCAGTACCTCGAATAGAAGGCATGGTATATTTGTTTTATATCCTGCATCAAAAATTTATTATTTTAAAAAAAAAAAACATTTTTGGGACAAAAATAAATTTAGAACAAAAAAATGTCAATTTTTATCTAAAAGATGTAGAACATTTTGTTTTCATTAAATTAAGATTTGAAAAAAAAATTCAAATCTCAACCAATCGAAAGCCAACAAATTTTTGATGCAGGATATAATTTATGCTCATTTGTGAATTCGCGTATCGTCTTTTCCAATACATGGAAATGTATATTACTATATGAAATACTGCTTGAGGAATTCTTTGAGATAGGCATCCAAATATATCAAAACTTTAAAGAATTACTATCCATCCAATTTTCGACATTTCCAAAATGTTTGCATTACCTTTAAAATGATATGGCGTAAAATAATGAGATTCAATATAAAATGCGTTTTTAGTATAATTTAATGGCTTGAAAACGTTAGTGTTTACCTTAAAATCGGAAAAGAAAGGAATGACACAAGACTGAAGAAGCATTGTGTACATGCATATATCTCTAGAGAGAGAAAAAAAAGAAAAAGTTAATACATATTGTTACTGAAGCCCGACATTTGAACATAATCATGGATTTAAAGAGGACGCTGTGTAACTGGGTACAAGAGCGGCAACATATCGTGGGGCTGACTTGAATTAAAAAGAAAATACAATGTATGATATAAGGTCACTAAATAGGCATTATAATTTTGGGATAGGTAGATATTGGGAGCTGGCTTGGAAAAATGTATAATTCAAAATATAATAATGGGTTTGTTTTATTAAGTAAGAAATAAGAATATCATCGAGGGAAATTGACTTGCAAGTATATTAATAGTATATCGTGACAATGATAAGTTGCGAATTATGAAAAACATAAATACATGTCATGATCCTGCATTTCCAATAAAAGAACAGTTATTTTTTTTATTAAAAACGAGGTCTCGTCGTTTTGAAAGCCAGGTACTAAGGTATAATGGCACAACATCAGTCTTTAGATCAATATTAGAGTATCCCAACAACAGAAATATGTGTGGATGGCAGAACAATGGAGCCTTTGGGTGCGAGATTTTAGATTTACAATTTTTAAATTACATAATGTCAGAATATCATTGTATAAAATGAATAGCGGACTGAGCAGCTTCAAATTTCATGAGGCCTTCAAGGCTGACAACAAAACCAAGGAAAACATAGTGTCGCATAGGAGGAAAAAATGGTGTACCAGTGTACGTTTGGGAGGCGTATACTAATATTCCCTATTTTAAGTTGTGGAAGAAAAACATCGCAGAAAAGGATATTTGATAGATTTCAAGGAAACATTGCCTACGGGGAATTAAGAACGAAATTGTCCGCTTTCAAAAAATGAAGAAAAAAAAAAGAGGAATTTGATTTCTTACAAAAGAATCGAGAAGTTGTGCCAAAATAACATCACCCACCGTGACCGACTCATCAATAGGAGTAGCTCCATATCAATAGATATGTTTATGGCTTTGCATCTTCCATATTCTTTGTCCGAATTTTCTCGGGTTTCCCCCCAGTTCCCGTTTTCTCTTTCTTTTTCTGTTCCCAGCTCACTTGACGCTAATTTCCCTTAACGAAATTGTCTGCTTTCAAAAAAAAAATAAAAAAGAGGAATTTGATTTCTTACAAAAGAATCGAGAAGTTGTGCCAAAATAACATCACCCACCGTGACCGACTCATCAATAGGAGTAGCTCCATATCAATAGATAAGTTTATGGTTTTGCATCTTCCATATTCTTTGTCCGAATTTTCTCGGTTTTCCCCCCAGTTCCCGTTTTCTCTTTCTTTATTTCTGTTCCCCAGCTCACTTGACGCTAATTTCCCCCTAAAGTTCGTTGCCATCCATATGGACGGAATCTACTGTAAAATGTAAGTGCTGTTATGCCTTGAAAACCTCAGACAAGTCTGTAGGCTTTTCTTTTATGTATACACGCATCATATCAGTTAATAGGTTATTAATGTGATTGCTGACCAACTGCCAAAGGTATGCTTAGCAAAGTTTCGCTATTATGATTAAAGAAACATAGAGTCAATAGGACATTAATAAATGCATATGAAAGTCATATTTGCAATACTTGATTAATTCAATGAAGGATCTATATTTACCTGGTTTATTTCGGGTAGGTGGTGTATATTGGTGAGAAAAAGTATGATATTACAGTATATTCTTTTATTTAATTTTCAAGTCTAGGGTTAGTTGGTTCCAGTTTATTTAATCTTTTTCGGAAAAGATCTTTATGAGAGTTAAATTGATCATACATAGTTCTTCAAATTTACAACAATACCAGATTTTTACTTCCACATTTTCATCTCTGAAATCAATACATAAGCGCAAAAAGATTTGTCGAAAAGTTGAAACAACGGTCAACTTTCATCGAAAAACAATGTCAGACAAGCTTCCACCAAAATTTTCTTCTTCATAATGAATTTCACAAAAACATGTTTTTCATCCACGCTTCATAAATCTCTATCATTGATCATAATAATTTACTTTTTATCACAAACCCAGCTGCGTAACAACGTAACAATATGATTTCATGTTGTTGCGTTTCTCTTTGAGATCCAGCCTACGAACGAACGCAAAGAAAAAGAGAAAACATGTCTACAGATTCATACGATAGAAAAATGATACGTGACAGTGTGGGTGTAGGGGTGTGTAATTGGGCTTTACAGACGCATACCAATCAGATATGATCAAATTTGTCTTAATAGTAATGTTCATGAAACTGGTTATAACAAGCAATTATTTGTTATGGGTTCAGCATAAAAAGTCCTTGGTTAAGGAAAAATATTTTACCCTGAAAAATGTTATTTAGGTAGCCCCTCCAACCTTAAAAAAAATGAAACAGAAGGGATAAAGCACCAGAGAAAAAGGATTATGGTATAACGTTAAGACAAAGTAACACTAAGCTGGACATCCTCATGTTACTATGAAAGTTTTTCGGTAGAAATAATAAGGTTGCACTTATGAACAGTCAGCCTAAATCAGTTGGATTCAGTAAGATTTGGTAGCTGTTTATCCATCACTGAGTAAAACCCATCAAAGGAAAAGCTTATACATACCAAAAGATTAACAAAACGGCGGGGGTGGGGTGTGGTGGTTGCAGCCAGGCACGGATCCACAAGGGAGGGGGGCGACGGTCTCGCCCCTCTGGACAAAAAAACAGGTTTTAAGAAAAAGATGGTAATCGCCCCCTTCCCGGCCAAAAAAGTTTTAAAAGAGAAGTTTTTTCTTTCTCTTTTTGCTCAAAGGGGGAACTGGTGTTGAGAAAAAAGAAGGTAGTGCTCACTCACCCTTTTTAAAACTTTGTTTTGTTTTGTTTGATTACCCTCCCCCGCTTATTCGCCGCTAAATATATTCTCAAGATTTGCCCCCTTTGCCGCCGGCTGGATCGGCCCCTGGTTGCAGATCCTCCCCGCCCTAAAATTTTGAAATATGCTTTTCAACATTATCAACATTTAGGCAACCATCACGCTTATATTTCGGCAGCGAGATTGATGCACGCGTTTGCAAGTCTGTATTTTATATATCATCTGGGTTTTACAGATGTTTAAAAAGTCTTACCACATTAAAAAAATCGACTCGATTGCAAAGTTTATAACTTAAAACATTATTGATATTCAGGCAAAGGTGTTAGCCCCCTTGCGAAAAATGTGCCTGTAAACCTGTATGATTCTGGAAAAATCTAAATCTTATCCCGTATTGTTTTCAACAACCCTGGCCTTTCTTTTGTTCGCTGACGACTCTAACATTTTCTTTTCTCATCAAGACCCAGAAATTTTACTGGGAACGATTAACTCTCAATTACGAGAAGTTGCTGACTGGATCGAAGCAAATAAATTGTCATTGAATTTACAAAAAACAATTATATGCTCTTTAGTAATATTATTGATAACTAACCAGGAAATATTGTACTTGATAAAACTGTCATACAAAAAGTCTCTTCTACGAAGTTCCTGGGAATAATAGTAAATGATAAACTTTCATGGAAGCTGCATGTTGATAATGTTAGTAAAATCATCTCTAGAAAAATTGGTATTTTGAACAAGGTAAAATTGTTTTTCATCTCGTTTACTGCTTAATTTGAACTCGACTTTAGTACTTCCTTACTTAAATTATGGAATACTTGCGTTGGGCACCTGTGGAAATACTCAACTCAATAGAATTTTACTATTAAAAAAGAAAGCAATGCGAATCATATGTCACACAAATTTCCGCGCTCATACTAATAAACTCTTTCACGCAAATAATGTTTTGAAGATGCACGACTTATTTTCCTATAACCTTGCTATATTTATGTACACACTACAAAAAAAATGAATTGCCACAAGTTCTCTCAAATATGTTTAACAAAAATACTGAATTCCATAGTTATCCCACGAGAATAGTAAAATGTTATCACCTACCAAAAACAAGAACGGTATTTTGCAGCAGAATTTTTACTTTCACTGGCCCAAAATATTGGAATGCCCTTCCGGGCACATTAAAAGAAAACCCTCATTAAGTGGTTTCAAAATGCCCTCAAGTATTTTTGTTGCAAACGTATCAGAATAAGTAGTTCCCTGTTTTTATTCCCGTATTTGGCCAGACTGGCCATTTTTTTAACATCGAAACTGTGACTTGTATATATGACTTGTATCCATATAATACTAATTAAAATGATTCCTCTATGGCCATCATTTCTTTCTCTCTCCCTCTCTGTCTCTGTTTCTGTCTCTGTCTCTCCTCTACCCCTATCTCTGTCTTCTTATCTCTGTTTTTCCCTTTTTCTGTTTGTCACTCTCTCATTCTTATTTTCAATATGTATCATCCTCATCTTGTCATTCTGCTACTCTTTCTGATTTGTTTTTTTTTCTCATTAATTCTTTGTTTTTATTGTCTGTCATGTTTTTTTTATTCCGTAATTTTTTTTAAATTAAGTTATGAATGTATAAAGTTTTATTATTATTGTGCGAACCTACACCTAACGAGCATTGCTTTCAAGTAGGTTCGTTTTTTTTTCTTCATTTCCTGTACCCAAATCATTTTGCATTACAATGACTAAAAACAATGTCAAAGATATTTCAATGCTCATTTCTGTTATATCATTACGTTTATTATTGTCTGTCATTGTTTATATATTGTGAAAAGAAATGAAAAATAAATTCGCTCTGTATTGAGCGACTACTACTACTACTAAAGAGATACATTTTATGATAGCATCGAAGTTTCATGTAAAAAAATTATCATTCTATTTAATCAGTTGATATTTCTTTTGCGTAACTGCTTACAAAGCAAATTATATGTATGTATATAGTTTATGCTCATTTGTGAATTCGCGTTTCGTCTTTTCCAATACATGGAAATGTATATTACTATATGAAATACTGCTTGAGGAATTCTTTGAGATAGGCATCCAAATATATCAAAACTTTAAAGAATTACTATCCATCCAATTTTCGACATTTCCAAAATGTTTGCATTACCTTTAAAATGATATGGCGTAAAATAATGAGATTCAATATAAAATGCGTTTTTAGTATAATTTAATGGCTTGAAAACGTTAGTGTTTACCTTAAAATCGGAAAAGAAAGGAATGACACAAGACTGAAGAAGCATTGTGTACATGCATATATCTCTAGAGAGAGAAAAAAAGAAAAAGTTAATACATATTGTTACTGAAGCCCGACATTTGAACATAATCATGGATTTAAAGAGGACGCTGTGTAACTGGGTACAAGAGCGGCAACATATCGTGGGGCTGACTTGAATTAAAAAGAAAATACAATGTATGATATAAGGTCACTAAATAGGCATTATAATTTTGGGATAGGTAGATATTGGGAGCTGGCTTGGAAAAATGTATAATTCAAAATATAATAATGGGTTTGTTTTTATTAAGTAAGAAATAAGAATATCATCGAGGGAAATTGACTTGCAAGTATATTAATAGTATATCGTGACAATGATAAGTTGCGAATTATGAAAAACATAAATACATGTCATGATCCTGCATTTCCAATAAAAGAACAGTTATTTTTTTTATTAAAAACGAGGTCTCGTCGTTTTGAAAGCCAGGTACTAAGGTATAATGGCACAACATCAGTCTTTAGATCAATATTAGAGTATCCCAACAACAGAAATATGTGTGGATGGCAGAACAATGGAGCCTTTGGGTGCGAGATTTTAGATTTACAATTTTTAAATTACATAATGTCAGAATATCATTGTATGAAATGAATAGCGGACTGAGCAGCTTCAAATTTCATGAGGCCTTCAAGGCTGACAACAAAACCAAGGAAAACATAGTGTCGCATAGGAGGAAAAAATGGTGTACCAGTGTACGTTTGGGAGGCGTATACTAATATTCCCTATTTTAAGTTGTGGAAGAAAAAACATCGCAGAAAAGGATATTTGATAGATTTCAAGGAAACATTGCCTACGGGGAATTAAGAACGAAATTGTTCGCTTTCAAAAAATGAAGAAAAAAAAAAAGAGGAATTTGATTTCTTACAAAAGAATCGAGAATTTGTGCCAAAATAACATCACCCACCGTGACCGACTCATCAATAGGAGTAGCTCCATATCAATAGATATGTTTATGGCTTTGCATTTTCCATATTCTTTGTCCGAATTTTCTCGGTTTCCCCAGTTCCCCGTTTTCTCTTTCTTTTTCTGTTCCCAGCTCACTTGACGCTAATTTCCCTTAACGAAATTGTCTGCTTTCAAAAAATCAAAAAATGAAAAAGAGGAATTTGATTTCTTACAAAAGAATCGAGAAGTTGTGCCAAAATAACATCACCCACCGTGACCGACTCATCAATAGGAGTAGCTCCATATCAATAGATAAGTTTATGGTTTTGCATCTTCCATATTCTTTGTCCGAATTTTCTCGGTTTTCCCCAGTTCCCCGTTTTCTCTTTCTTTATTTCTGTTCCCAGCTCACTTGACGCTAATTTCCCTAAAGTTCGTTGCCATCCATATGGACGGAATCTACTGTAAAATGTAAGTGCTGTTATGCCTTGAAAACCTCAGACAAGTCTGTAGGCTTTTCTTTTATGTATACACGCATCATATCAGTTAATAGGTTATTAATGTGATTGCTGACCAACTGCCAAAGGTATGCTTAGCAAAGTTTCGCTATTATGATTAAAGAAACATAGAGTCAATAGGACATTAATAAATGCATATGAAAATCATATTCGCAATACTTGATTAATTCAATGAAGGATCTATATTTACCTGGTTTATTTTGGGTAGGTGGTGTATATTGGTGAGAAAAAAAGTATGATATTACAGTATATTCTTTTATTTAATTTTCAAGTCTAGGGTTAGTTGGTTTCCAGTTTATTTAATCTTTTTCGGAAAAGATCTTTATGAGAGTTAAATTGATCATACATAGTTCTTCAAATTTACAATAATACCAGATTTTTACTTCCACATTTTCATCTCTGAAATCAATACATAAGCGCAAAAGATTTGTCGAAAAGTTGAAACAACGGTCAACTTTCATCGAAAAACAATGTCAGACAAGCTTCCACCAAAATTTTCTTCTTCATAATGAATTTCACAAAAACTTGTTTTTCATCCACGCTTCATAAATCTCTATCATTGATCATAATAATTTACTTTTTATCACAAACCCAGCTGCCTAACAACGTAAAAATATGATTTCATGTTGTTGCGTTTCTCTCCTTTGAGATCCAGCCTACGAACGAACGCAAAGAAAAAGAGAAAACATGTCTACAGATTCATACGATAGAAAAATGATACATGATGGTGTGGGTGTAGGTGCGTGTAATTGGGCTTTACCGACGCGTACCAATCAGATATGATCAAATTTGTCTTAATAGTAATGTTCATGAAACTCTTCATAACAAGCAATTATTTGCTATGGGTTCAGCATAAAAAGTTCTTGGTTATGGAAAAATATTCACCCTGAAAAATGTTATTTAGGTAGCCCCTCCAACCTTAAAAAACAAATGAAAAAGAAGGGAGAAAGCACCGGAGAAAAAGAATGATGGTATAACGTTAAGACAAAGTAACACTAAGCTGGACATCCTCATGTTACTATGAAAGTTTTTTTCGGTAGAAATAATAAGGTTGCACTTATGAACAGTCAGCCTAAATCAGTTGGAGTCAGTAAGATTTGGTAGCTGTTTATCCATCACTGAGTAAAACCCATCAAAGGAAAAGCTTATACATACCAAAAGATTAACAAAACGGCGGGGTGGGGTGTGGTGGTTGCAGCCAGGCACGGATCCACAAGGGGGCGACGGTCCAGCCCCTGGACAAAAACAGGTTTAAAAAAGGATGGTAACGTTAATTTTACCTTTTTGAAACAAAAAATAAAAATGGCCCCCCCCCCCCGGCGAAAAAGGGGTAAAATAAGTCTGTATGTTATATATCATCTGGGTTTTACAGATGTTTAAATGACACATTTACCACATGAAAACAAAAAATTCGGCTCGATTGCAAAGTGTATAACCTCAAACATTATTGATATTCAGGCGAAAGGTGTTAGCCCCCTTGCGAAAAATGTGCCTGTAAACCTGTATGATTCTGGAAAAATCTAAATAATCTTATCCCGTATGTTGCAGGCACAAACCATTGCCTGCATTGCCCCTCCCCCTTTTTTCTTCCTTTGGCCCTCTCTCTATTGCGCGTGCCCCCTCTCTCTCTCCCTCTCTCTCTCTCCCCTCTCTCTCGCTCTTTTTCAATAATGCTCTTTTTATTTGTCGCTGTTAAGCTCCAAAATATCTACAGATCTCTTCCAGATAGCTAGCTCGGGCCAAGTTTATGATTTGCATCACAAATAGTTTTTCCGACTGACTAAGCAATAAATATGTCTTGAAATATATGCTGACATCGCTATGACGATGACTTTACAAAGCATTTCATGTGGGAGGTTTCGTTTGGGGTGCGCAAAGAGATATTACGCATACTCTACACCACCTTTCTGTACTAAGTAGATTTACGCACTCCTATGCCTTTCTCTAAGTCATTGTATCTTGTCTGTTAATTCTACATGGGGCTCGGGTTATGGATAATAACGTATATATATGCACACGGAATCTGTATTGAGATTCATTTCTGGGGCAAGCGTTTTCCGAGCACTGCGTATTTCGACCTGGTGCCGATACCGGATTCGCCATTAATAGATGGACACCAGCCCTCCTGTTTCTGAACGTGCGAAATAAAAGTATTTCAACGTCATTTGTTTCTTCATGACACGTTCAAGAACAATTTTTTCAAGTGAATTGTTAATGTTACCTGTTACTTTGACTGAAATTTGAACGAGATACATGTGAATCCTAGGTAGCTGAGATGCAATTAGTTAACACAGTCAATACTGTTGATGAGGGGAAAGACTAAAGACCTCACGCGTTTCGTCGTTTCTTTTGGACACAGCACAGAATTACGCAAACGGTAAGCTTCCACTTGACAATTCTCATGAGAATATTGATTATAACGATAACATTTTTTAAAAATTGAGTAGGATAACGGACAAAACAAAAATTTCTTAGTGAAATTCGTAATTCCATTGTGTTTCGGATATGAAATAACATTCCAATATTAGATTAGATGATTCGATATATTTGAAAAATTCTATGGAAATGTTCATTTGCCAAAATTCATAAGAATGGCGATATCTCAAACAAATGTACGGGTTACCATGACAAATTTATTATCAAACTTTCAAAGCTCTGACAAGTGTGTAACATGATAGTTTTTTTTCTCCATCATTTATTAATTGAATAATAAGTACATTAGAAACACAAAATTATATCGATTACAAAGAAAAACACATGAATTATAATTATATCACAAAATTAATTATAATTTTTTGTTTAACATAGACAACATTTTTTTTCCAGAGGTGATACTTTTCAACATTTGCCCTCCATAATATTACCTTTAAATAAATGTCGCATATGTTTGTAAAATTACATTTTCTTTTTTGCGTATATAAAACATAAGAAGCTAAATTAATTAATAGATTTTTTTTTAAACTACGTATTTTGAATTTATATAATCACATTGCTTGCCTACAATTATATCACTGTATTCATTTTTGTCATTATCAAACAATACTTCTGTTTTACTGAGAAAAAATAAGAACTTGTTCCAAAATATTTTTGAGTACTCACTGTCAAAAAATAAATGATAATGATTTTCTGTGCATTTGCACTTCAAACAATAATCATGATCAGATCTTTTGAAACGATATAGATATTTTTCACATGCTAATAACTTAAAGAGTAGTTTAAAATTTAACTGTTTTAAGTGTTTTTCCTTAACGTATGTCAAATTAATTTTCCATATATTTGCCCAAGATAATTTTTTCCCCCCAAAAATAAACTTGAACATTTGGATTTATAAAGGTTCTAATACCTAATACCTTATATGTAATTTGTGATATTTTTATTTTTGTATCTGATATACAGTGCGTTCCCCCCAAAAAAGAAACCGAGAATCATCGATGTTTTATCATAACTTAATCGCAATTACAATTAATAAATGACACATATTTGTAATGCACCTCACATGATGCATATTTTACGCATAAGTGATTAGAAGCAAATGAATTTGAAGAGAGGAAACCAAAAAGTCATTTGGCGGGCGGTATCTGAATTTCAAAGAGAAAATCTCATTTCTAGAAAGTTCAATTTCTGCTCTTTCATATGACACCTCAATCAGGAAAAATGAGCCAGGAATAACAAAGTTCTGTTTGTTTAAAATAATGCTTGCATTTCCATAATTTGATTTTAAACGAGTTCGTTTTCACTGGCTGCCTGCCGTAGCAACAAACAGAGTTGACAAAAGACTTAACTCCGTTTCGTTGACGACCAGCCATGCATCAAGTCTTTCGTCTTCTTTGTGCATGGCTGATCGTCAACAAAACGGAGTTTTAGTCTTTTGTCAACTCTGTTTGTTGCTACGGTAGCCAGCCAGTGAAAATGAACTCGTTTGATCAAATTATGGAAATGCAAGCATTACTTTAAACAAACAGAACTTTGTCAGTCCTGGCTCATTTTTCCTGGTTGAGGTGTCATTTGAAAGGGCAGAAATTGAACTTTCTAGAAATGTGATTTTCTCATTGATATTCAGATATCGCCCGAATGAATTTTGGTTTCCTCTCTTCAAATTGCTTTTAATCACTCATGCGTAAAATATGCATCATATGAGTTGCATCAAATGAATGAGGAGGATCTAAGCTTTACAAATATGTGTCATTTATTAATTATAATTGTGATTAAGTTATTATAAAGCATCAATAATTCTCGGTTTCGTTTTTTCTGGACGCACTGTATTATGACATATTTTTGGTGTCAATTCAAAATAATGAAGACGTGTATTTTTATATGAACAAAAAATAGTTTCACATTTTAATTTTCTTTCCAGTCACGAGGTATACACTTCCAAAGCAATTTAACCTCACATAAATAATTATTTTTAATACCAAGTAATTCTTTTGCCCGATTTACATCCACATCCCCTTTGGCGTCAAAACAAAAACTGCCATATTCAAACCTCCTTTATCAGTAGACCCGATTATAGTTTTTATCTTTACTCTTTCTAAACCATCTCATACAAAATTGTAAATGAGTTTTTCAATTTTTTCAATGTTTATTTATAAAATCAATATTTGGAAAAACTGACATAATATAAGTAATATTTGACAATACAAGTGATTTCAATACAGTTATTTTACCAAAGTATGTCAACTTTCTACATTTTCACTGTTTAATTTGGTTTTCAATATGTTCTACCCGGCTTTTCCTTCCATGTTTTTTCATAAGCTAGTCTCATGTTCTTACTAAAATAAATCCCGAGTGTTTTTACAAACTGATTGGACCATGTGATTTCCTTATATCGTTCTACATTAAATTCACCAAAATGAAAATCATTTGATTTTGATACATTTAAAGTAGGTCCTGCTACACAACCAACAGTTGTTATTTTACGCATAGCATTTTTTTTTAAAATTTCATTTGCAACGAAAATTGTTGTATCATCTGCTAATAAGCTAATTTTCACTTGAGTAACAGGCATACCTCCTGATCCCAGTAATTGAACACCTTGAATAGCTTCATCTTATCTTTTCTCAATTGCTAATATTTCGATGACAACTAAAAACAATAGAGCAGACACTGGGCAACCTTGCCGAAGACCTCTTTGCAGAGAAAAAAAAGATGATTGCCAATTATTATTTACAATACAACTTTGAAAATTTTTGTAAACGATTTTTATATATCCAATAAAAATACTACCAAAATTAAATTTGTCTAAACTTTTATAAAGAAAATCCCAACTTATTTGATCGAAAGCCTTTTCTAGATCCAAAAAGATAACAGCTCCGGAATTATTTTTGTCTTCAAAATAACATATTACATCATCGACCAAACGAATATTGTTCCCAATAAAACATCCTTTAAGATATGCATTTTGATCTGAATCAATACAAATATTTTACACTTTTTTTCAACCTTCCTGCTAAAATAGATGCTAATATTTTATAATCAGTATTTAGGAGACTAATCGGCCTCCAATTTGAAAGATTTTCTTTATCGCCTTTCTTATGTAAAAGAGGGTTATGACAGCTCTAGTTTGTGAAATCGGTAAATTTCCTACTAACAATGTTGTTTTGAATAACTTTAACAGAATATGTTTTTAATTATTCCAAAAACATTGGTAAAACTCAAAAGTCAAACCATCTGAACCTGGACGTTTTCATTTTTAGTCCCATTCAGGGCGTCATTACATTCTGTAAGTGTTATTTCTGAATCACAGTATCTCTTCTGTTTTTCATTTAATACATTATCAACCTTAATGTTTAAAAGATAATCATTCACTTCATTTTCTTTTCCTGTCGCCGAATACAAACGAGAAAAAAAATTCAACTTCAGCTACAATTATATCTTTCATATTTCTGTATATTATTTTTTATTAACATTTACTTTAAACATATTCTTTAACTTAAAGTTTCTTTTTTCTAAGCCTAAAAAATATTTATTATTTCGCTCACCATCTTAGTACCATTTGATTTTGGACCGTATTTATGCACCGTGTATTCCATAGTCATAATATTCAGACAATTGTCTTCTAACATGAGACAATTCGTTATCTTGATCTTCATTTAATATTCAAAGACTTGATAAATGATTTAACCTGTCTTGTAAGAAAAACTGTAAGCCTTTTCTTACCTTGCCTTATTATTACAATAATTAATTGACATGCGTCTTGTTTTCTGTTTAAAAATGTCCCACAAAACTGATATATTCCCTTTTTTTAATTGTAATTTTGCTTCTATGTCATTAATAAGAGAAATTACATTTTTCTGAGAACCATCATCTTGCAAAAGTGAGTTATTCAGTTTTCAAATGCCTTTGCCTTATTTGCGGCCTTAAACTCGAATTTTAAATACACCGCATTGTGGATTGACATAAAACGACTTAAAATGACTATATCTTTAGCAAAATCATTCAAGCATTGGGATAACAGTCAATTCGAGTCAATTCGAGACTGTAAAAAGCACGGATAAGATTGTTCATGTGTAAATTCCCTTGCTTCAGCGTTTCTCACTCTCCATATATCAATTAAGTTTTTTAAAAGAGATTTGGTTACGCAAATAAAAAGCATCATTACCATCTTTGCTTATTCCTCCTTTTTTGTCCTTTTTACAATTCAGGACCGTGTTAAAATCACCGGCTAAAACAACCCCTTCTCCTGGAAGTACATGTTCATGAAATAAATGAAAACATTCTTGGAACATGATAGTTTCGAAACATGAATACATGTTTAGAGTGTGAATGTAAGCTAAAGTTAGTACCTGAATTAGATGCATCGAACACTGTGACCACATCATCGGGATTCGGGAGTATAGTTTGTTCAAGCCGATAATGGCTGTTATTCAACTTTTCCCACAGGACGGACGTGAATGTTGTACAACGTGTATTTCAGTTAATCGGAAATGAACGGCAGAACCCCTATCAACTATAATTACACTTTAAGGTTCTTTGCCATCTATATGGACGGAATTTACCACGTAATGTAAGCGTTGGTATGCCTTGTAAACCTCAGGCAAGTCTTTAAGTCGTTTTTTTTTATGTATACACGCATGGTATCGGTGAATAGGTTATTAACGTGACTGCTGACGAACTGCCAAAGGTATGCTTAGCAAAGTTTTGCTATTATGATTAAGGAGAAATAGAGTCAATAGAACGAGAAATAAATACATATGATAGTCATATTCGCATTACTAAATTCATTCAATGATGGATTCATATTTACCTTTTGTAGGTACTTTTCAGGTATGTGGTATATTGGTGCGAAAAGAAGAAGAAAAAAGAAGTATGATATTGCAGTATTCTTTTATTTAATTTTCAAGTCTAAGGTTGGTTTGTTCGAGTTTATTTAATCCTTTTAGAAAAAGATGATTATGAGGGTTAAATTGATGATATAAAGTTCTTCAAATTAACACCAATACCGGTTTCTTTTACTTCTACATTTTCATCTCTTAAATCAATACACAAGCGAAAAGTTGAAACAACCGCCAACTTTGATCGAAAACCAATGTCAGATAAACTTCAGTCTAAATTCTCCTCTTCAGAATGTATTTCACAAGAACATGTTTTTCACCCAAGCTTCACAGATCTCTACCATCGATCATAATAATTTACTTTTGATCATAAACCTACGACAAAGGAAATATGATAGCAGGGAAGCAGTTGAAATCAGTAATGTTAAAGAGATATTTCTACTATAAACGATCTGATTACTAATGCATAGAATATAATACACTGTATATATATTTTTCTCATTTATACACCTACTGCGTACTAGAATTTCAAACGTAAACGTCTTCTTTCCAATTAAAAAAGGAAAACAGGAGGAATTCGATTTGTTACAAAAGAATCGAGAAGTTGTTCCAAAACAACGTCACCCACCGTGACCGACTCACCAATAGGAGTAGCTCCATATCAATAGATATGTTTATGGCTTTGCATCTTCCATATTCTTTGTCCCATTTTCTCGGTTTTCACCTGAGTTCCCCGTTTTCTCTTTTTTCCTTCTGTTCCCCAGCTCAATTAAGGCTAATTTCCCCTCATAATGTTTAAACATCATCCCATACAAAGAGAGAGAGAGAGAGATAATGGAAGGCAAATAATAGAGCTAAAGAGAGAGAGAGAGAGAGAGTGCAAGCGAGCGATAGACGAATACTGCAACAATTAACCAATTTAGGCCATGTAATGTATTTCAGTTAATTGGAAATGAACGGCAGAACCTCTATCAACTATTACACTTTAGAGTTCTTTGCCATCTATATGGACGGAATTTACCACGTAATGTAAGCGTTGACCAGTACGCTTTGTAAACTTCAGGAAAGTCTTTAAGTCATTTTTAATTTTTTTTAAATGTATACACGCATGATATCGGTATGATAAGGTATGCTTAGCAAAGTTTTGCTACTATGATTAAGGAGAAATAGAGTCAATAGAACGATAAATAAATACATATGATAGTCATATTCACATTACTTAATTCATTCAATGATGGATTCATATTTACCTTTTGTAGGTGCTTTTCAGGTATGTGGTATATTGGTGAGAAAAAGAAGTTTGATATTGCAGTATTGTTTTATTAATTTTCAAGTCTGAGGTTGGTTGGTTCGAGTTTATTTAATCCTTTTAGAAAAAAAAATCTTTGTGAGGGTTAAAGATAAAGTTGAGTTCTGGTCATGCGATTGCATTGTGAAAGATACGATGTGGAATCCATCAGAAAAGGTTGATCATGTAGCATATAAATATTGGTGTGTACTGCGAGGTTCTGGAGTCGTCAAAATGATAAGAAATTTGGCCTAGTCTTGGTAAAATTAACAAGCATTGTTCACAGAAAGATGTATATGGGACTACACGAACATGTGGCATAAAAACCCGTCCCGATTGTTATGTTGTAAAAAGGCCATATTTAGAAAATGAAGGCATTTGAAGAGCCATGATGTACAGTATATGGGAACATTTTTTTCTCCGATGTTCTTCCACACTTGCATAACAACAATGAAAACGCTCACAAATTGTTTTCACCTCTCCCCAGAACTCAATCTTCTCTTTAACTTCGGAATTCGGCTTTTCAAACTATAAGTCTGTAGATTCCAAAAAGACCGGCATGACCGGAGACAGGAAATACAGAAATTTGATGAGACAGTGTTCATGATGGTACTTGTAGGTTAGTAAATCAAATCTATTGAGATTGGTTTAAAGTATCCAAATATAAAATACGTGTTCATATTATAGAAAAACTAGCTGCCTATGAACTAATTTCAAGGTTTCGAGGTTTGGACGCGCTGCCTTTTATAATAATAGATTCGTGTTTATATAGAAAATATGTATTTAGGTGATCTTCATGGATTTTGTTACGTGGATATATATCTCATGATTGGCAAGATGAATAACCATGAAACTATCATGGCATGTGGCTTATGTATGGTTATTGTGCCTTACGAAGAGATTTTTTGGGTTACTGATACGTGACGTCATCTAGGCGCCATTTTGTTAATTTCTAATATTGGCCATATTTCATTCATACATCGTCATTTCTGAAAGACATTTGATATGCATAAATTTGAGGTTAACATGTCAACAAAATCCGCGCGCGCATCATGACGCGCACGTATACGCGCGTGAAAATTCAAAATATGCTCAATTTCATTTTTTAAATCAAATTATAGTATCTATATTGGAACGCGTCAGTTTTTCCCTCCGCCCCCGGAACGCGCCATTGCGCCCACGTGCAGCCGGGTGCCGGAGCCGAGCCTCGCCGGGTTCGCAGTTCGCGAAAGCCCGCCGTTCGGCTGCAAAATACGATTTTCCATCACGGCGCCATCGACAGAGACGGCCTGGATGACGCGCGACCCGCCGCGCCCACCGCCCGCCCGCGTACAGACGGTCCAATGTCGCCGCAGGTGCTGGCAAATATCACCCGTCCAGCACCGGTGATTTTCCAGCGATCCGTGAACAAACGTAGCTTTGTAACGGGCGTCCGTATTTCTTCCCCAGAAATCAGAAGGTTCTACAAGGGAAGGAACACGAGATCTAAACCCCTCAAAATGTAAATGACAATCTTAGACAATTCTTTGTGCAATTCAGATCTTTTAAAACACCGAAAAAGGGACAGGGAAGGAGAAAAAACAAAAAGCTTAACTGTCGGTTTAACAGAACAGTCTTCATCAAAGAGTGATCCATGAGCAAAGGTTGCTTTGTACCGGGCGTCCGTATTTCTTTCCCAGAAATCAATGGGTTATACAATGAAAGGAATGTAAGACATAAACCTCTAAAAATTTAAATGATGATTTTAGACAGTACTTCATGCAATTCAGATCATTCATAACACCGAAAGAAGGACACAGAAGAAAACAAATCAATGTCCGTTAAACAGCATAGTCTTTAGTAAATAAAATATGTTAGCAAGCACAGGTTCCAAGGCCAAGGTATGTAGAGAAATTTGTGTGTGGGGGTATGTGAATGAAAATTGTAAAAGCGTGTTCACTGATTACACAACATAACTCTATTCTTATTTAGATACGAGGAAGCAAGGTTGCACAGACAATAAAACACGTGATAAATTGTATTCCCTTTTCGTTATTTTATTGAGGTACTGAATAAGCAGACTATACACTTGCAAGTGAAGTCAGCTAGGCAAATAAATGACTCAGAATAAAAATGAATGAGAATCGGGTATATTGCACGGTGGTTAAATTAATGGTCATGTACTAAATGAGATGGACATGAATGAATGCGATGAATAAATTAAGCTTACGACAGATTGGAAATGACTTCGAAAGTCTAATGAAGATGATGACGGATGAAGAACGAAGGAAGGGGCTCACGCGATGATATGATGCGGAGGCTTGATGGCGGAAATGCATCTTCGATGTCGTGGCTGAAGAGCCGTGAAGAAAGCGATGTCGATGCTGACGCTCGTGATGATGATGAAGCTCTCGGACGAGAAGAGAAGTGAAGAAATGAAGAAGTGTGGCGCTCGATGGCGAAGCAGTGAATCGCTTGATGTCGGAGGCCAAGGTAGAAAATGCTGAAATCAAAGCAGGCGCCGATGAGTAGCAGTGAGTCGCTGATGTCGGATGAGCCGAGCTTTGATGTGTGATCAAGAGAGCTGCGATGAATCGAGCTCGTGGTGAATGGTCAGGCAAGCTGCGATGAGTCGAGCTCGTGTGGGTGTAGAACTACCGGAGCGAAGTGACTAGCAGCTCCCAGTGGATCATCAATCGCCATGTCGGTCCCGATTAAATCGTTCCACTGGAAGACTGCCATCCCGCTCGAGACGGCAGAGTAAAAGATGACGTGCCGTGCACAAGAGGTGTGAAAGACACGGAAGAATCTCGAGTGTGGAGAGAAGATCACGGAGACGTATGACTCAACTGAAGATGGATGCAGGAGTGAAGAAAACCTCGTGGTGTTAAAAATACGCGGGGTGAACGATGCGCGGAACCACGATGCCCGATTGGAAGGATGACGCACGTGGTCCGAATAAATGAATATAAATAAGTAGCGTAATATGGAAAAATACTGGAAACATTAAAGGTACTATGTCCCATTTGCAGGCCAAAAAAATGAAAAGGTTAAATTCCAACGGCATTTGAAAGACAATACTAATTTAGAACTTCCCTAAAAAGGGGGCTTGAAAATGTCTTTAAGTGGGAAAATAACGACTATTAGTTGTCGAATCGACTTAGGAGCTATAGAGCCAGTAAGTAATAGTCTGGTTTTTCAGACCATTGTACCGAATGGTCGTACGTTTTATGCTGCGCAAAGATTCAATCAGTTTAATTTTGGCCATTACAAGAAGTGGGTTATTGATGTAGATGCTCATGTACCCTTTACAGCTCATTTTATGTATGTTATTACCAAAGATGAAAAAAGCCAGTCAGTCACTCAATAGTGTCTGACAGTGAAGCATAATTGAATATTATTGAATATTAGGACACTGCTAACGTTTAAATTTCACAGATAGGACATACATGACATATTCATAATTCCTGCAAAGTTCTACAGAATTTGATGTTGGCTGCAAAAGGGACATAGTATCTTTAATGTATACAATACAAGTGCGAATGTATGAGACGCTACAGGTATACCGCATGCGTCTTATTTGTTCGTATCATAGCGAGCCCAGATTGAGCTACGCGTTCTTTTTCTTTAAAACATTATCGGGTAAGTTAGTATACAAATAACGCACGGCCCAGCGTGCGTTAGTAAATGCAGTGCACGCGAGGTTTCTTTAATAGATTGGTGCCACCTCTGTGCACGAGCCGCTTGCGGCGAGTCCACAGTGCGCACCATCTGAAGAAACCCAGCGTACACTGCATTTACATTACGCACAACAGGGTCAAGTGCGTTATTTGTTTTATAAAATAGCGACACATGAAAATCAAAGCAAGAGAAAGTCTACATCTAACGTTAGAGTCTACGAGAGTTATGTTGGTTCTAGAAAATGAAAAGATAAGACCTTGCTACTTGCTCTATCTACGCGTACGCTGCGCTGGATATCGATCTTGGAGCGTGCAATGATATAGTATTAATGACTGCTTTGAGAGAAATAGTTGTTTTTATTCGCTCGAGGGAAGGATACAATTGTGCTATTGCCCGAGGCATGCCGAGGGCAATAGCCCAATTGTAACTTCCCGAGAGCGTATAAAACAACTATTTCTCGAATATTAAAGCAGTCATTAATACTTTATATGCCGAAAAAAGAGTCAAATTACCAATCAACTGGTAGAACAGGACTGGTTTGTGAGTCACAACTCCTTTCCTTCCTGTTTAAGCATTGCTGAAAAACACTTAAAAACTCTCGTCGAGTTGGAAAAATCTTCATGCTTGATCGATGATATCTACCTTGTTACAATTGAGGAAATGACGCTAAAGTCCGAATCTAAAATATAGTTATAGTGATCGACTGCTACGAGAGGACTAGCTGTTTTATTATACGCTCAAGAGATAGACCTAGACCTAGACCTAGTCTAGTTGTCAGTTGAATCCCTGCCATCACCCCGAGGCGCGCCTGTGCGGGCGGCGCGCCGAGGGTGAGGGATTCAACTTTCTCGCAAGCCAGTATGGCAGTATAGAAACAGCCAGTGCGCGTATGACTTTTCACCGACCGTACGAATTATCACAATAATCTACCAAGAATTCCTACCTTAATTAGCCTTTTATTGAGTAAAGATTGGTTAAAACATCACAGAAAATCTGAGACACTGTCGAGTCTGTTAATCTTTGCTAGCAAAATGACGTGACTGAAATTTTCAAGCAATTAAAAAACCTAAAATGTAGCGACTATGAAATTATCGCACAAAAAAAATTAATGTAAGGTGTCCGTGCTCAGCAAGACTGAACTAATTTCCCGGTAACTGGAATTTTGCCGGGATTTTTTAACTATTTTTTTTAACTATTACATGGCTTTGGCATTTTTCGTTTATTTTCGGGAATAGTTAAAACAACGACTGCAATTTCGACCAATCAGATGGCTGGATTTCTTAAGTGAGGTATATAATACTTTTTAGTGCGCTTTTTTGGCACGATCGTGCACGTAGAAAAAAAGGTGCATGTCATGTGACGCGTTTAGACCAATCACGATGCTTAAAATACTAGAGCCGTTGCTTCCTTTAAATCTTCCCTCAAGACTCATATATTTGTTTGACTTCACTTTCTTCTGTTTTGCTTTATTTTGTTTTGTTTGCGCTTTGAATTCGCTGGCAAAGGCGCATTATAAATGTTGTTAGATATAGTATAAAATAATATCATTAATTTAAGCAATATATTATGACATACAAGAAAATAAGAGTATAACGTATCAATTAGATAAATATGATCAATAGGTTTTTCTGAACAATTAAACATAATGTGACATATTATTAAGGAGAGCAAAGCTGCAGAGATGGCAAGAAATATGAGGGAGAGGCCAATAAACTCAAGCGAGTTTTAAGTCTGGCCCCACCTCAGATTTGAATATGTAGCTTTTTTAATGTGGTAGATACATGACAAGACAGAACAGTACAGGACAAGACACGACGAGACAAGAAAGGACAAAAGCGTAAACAAGGTTAAGGACAACATTATCAGGTGACCAGTTATTGATGCAAAAGCCGACGATGGCATTGACTATATTGTAATGATGAGAAAAAAATGTACAGTCAATCACATAATCGATCAGTTACGGTACTTCATCAGTCAACTAATAAAACCATCAATCAATTATCAAGTTAGCATACAGTTATTATTATCACAATGCTAAAAACAATGCTTTTTTTCTTTCAGAGGGTAGACTTGTTTTGGAATTATTGTTTAATTTAAGATTTAGTAAATGTAGTTAGTTAGAGTGGTATTTATTAATCAAGTCGTGCTTAACACTTAAGTGCCCAAGGGGGGGGGGGGGTAGCATGGTACCCAACATTTGGGTTGTTCGCGATTTCTCGGTTACGCAATGGAAATTTTCGACACAATTGTTTCTAATTGTCAGACTTTTGATTACGCTTCTTCTGATAATTTTTTTTGTTAAATCCGCCCATGGCTTCATTTGCATAATTAGGTTGGGTACCTAGGACCCCCTTGGGCACTAACGGGAGTGAAATAATAGAAATATTATATTAATTAAAAAATTAAAGTAATTAAAGTTATTGACCAATTTGCACCTAGTAATATTATAGGCCCTCTGTTGACATTTCCTTCTACTGCACACAACCCTCTGTTGACATTTCCTTCTAAACTCATGTTGCCCAGACATCCTTATATGCAAATCCTCTTAGTAAATAATGCCCTACTTCATCCTTTCAAGCCCAAAATGCACAAATTGGGTGTAATTACGCCTAGTCTGAAATAAATTGGTCATGCATGCCCAGAGATGCTTGCCCATTGCCATTTCATGGCACTTTTTACCCATTTTACCAAATTTTTATGGTATTTCTACAGTTTTTACAAATTAAGTTCCTCAAGGTGTTGGAGTAGGCAAAGATTAATTGGTCCGCCAAGTTTGGAGGAGTTAGCAGCCAACAAAAAAGGCTCTGTCCTTTTAATTATAATAGATACCTATTCTAATACTACAACTAATAGTAATGCTATCATTTTGTTTATTTCTTTCAGATGGCAACACTTGGACGGACGGAAGTAGCTAATATTATAGGAACTTTGGCCGAGATATCTAATAATGTGAACGCTAATGAAACGATTCGAGAAATAACGAGAGAAACAGAATCCTGTTGTGAGTGGGCTCGAATTTTGGATTCGTTAATGCAAGATAAGAGTTTAGTTTATACACCCAAGCACGATGTCAAAATAGATCCGAAGGTATTTGACAAGGTTGCGGGTAAGTTGAAAGATGAAAAAACAATACTGACTGGCCTCCGTCTTACTAATGGCTACGATCATGTGTTTGCCATTGAGCCTCTTGGTGATGGTAAAGCTCGCATTCTTCATGGCTGGCAAGGTCATCACACATTAAGGCCTGAACAATCAATGCCGATTGAAGAACTATGCGATACATTGAAAAGCTTAACCAAGTTGGACCACGTTGAAGACAAACCTCGGCTTGAAAAGGCACTTTGCAAGCTGTTCGGGGAAGATCATGCTCAACTAGGAGACAAAGTGGTCAGACGTAAAATTTCTTTTACCGGGATTATGGAAGGAGTACCAAGAGAATCACTCACCTCTCCTGCGAATAGGGCAAGGCTAAGAGGACTTTCCGAAGTTATAGCACCTCCTGAAAGGACAAGATTGAGCGGCAGAAGCACCGTGTCCCAAGATGATTTTGCAGAAGCTGGAGGTAGAAGAAATAAGCTCAGTGGTGTAAGAATGGGTACAGCTTTTGGCGCAGGTCTTGGATTTGTGTTGGGTGCAGGAGGTGCATTGTATTCTGGGGAGGACTGGGAGGACGCAGGCCTGGCAGGTCTTAAAGCTGGTCTAGGAGGAGGTGTTGCGGGAGGTGTTGCAGCAGGAGTTATCAAGGGTACAACGCCGACATTTGCCAAAGCAGGGGCTTCAATTTTCCGATCTAATGCCGCTTCTGGAATTGCACTGTTTGGTGTATTTGCAATTTGGGACGTGATTGAATGGAAAATGCATAAGACCACAAGTGTGGAGCTACGTCAACGTCTTGCAGAGGGCGCAGGAGCAGCAGGAGGTGGTGCAGCAGGTGCTGCTGCAGGTGCGTTAGGAGGAATGTTTTTGGGTCCCTTTGGTGCTGGAGTAGGAGCAATAATTGGAGGCATTGCTGGTGGAGTTGGAGGGATGTTTGCTGGCAAAGGCATCGACTATGCTATATGGGATGAAAGCGAGGATGCGGTTATGAATAGTTATGAATTTTTTGGATGGTATGATGTGGACCGGAATACAAGACCTAAAAGACTTCAGAGGAAATGGGAGAAGCCTATGCAAAGAAGCTCAAAAACAAACCAGAGAAAATGGAAGAGAAGGATTGGAATAACATATGCTTGGGGATGTTCATGGTTCTAGTTAAAGCAATGTACCCTGTCTTTCAAGATTTAATCAAATTGGCAAATAAGGTGAGAGAAAATCACAGCGATGGGCTCTCTGCTATTGCAACACTTGTTTTTGAACAATCGCAAATGAAAGAAGATTAAATGGCCAGTATGTATTACGTGACTCAATAGAATCAGGTGGTGGGCCTTAAAACTTTCGCCCTCTGCAGTTTTAAGAGTTTGTTTTTATCATAATGCTTTGTTTAATAGGCCATATAGCCCGAAAGAGGTTTTGATACCGGGATTTGTTGGACACTTATTGCACTGTCTTCAATCAGATATTTGAACTTCACTTCTGTGTAGCTAGAACAATATGAGATCTTCATTTACTCATAAGGAGTCATTTGAGATGGCATAGACCGTCTTCTACTTGTCTATATGTATTACTAATGTACTCTTCTTGCTACCGCGACTATGCAATGGCTCCTCTCATCTGCCTTAAGTCTTCTCAAAACTTTGTCAACGACACTGGAGATAAGCAGATGGCCGAGATGGTCGATAAGTAAACACGGAAATGACATATCTTGGATTTGCTCTTCAGTACCCAACCCACCTTGTGGAAAGGTCTTCTGTCCTTAAACAATCGCACATTCCAACAAATTCTAACGAGAAAGGACTACTTTGAATACTCATTCTTTCCAAGAATTTATTAGTGTATTGGAATAAACACCCCTATAACAAATCTCCGCAGAGGGACCAGCACAATTATGAAGCCAAGTTATACAAGCACGTAATAGAATATAGAATATGCTTGCCCAGTTTGGAGCAGATCAGCCCATGTGAAGAAGCTTGACACCACACTCAATAACACATATCGAAAGATAACAGGCTGCCTGAAACCAACAAAAGTTGAGGAGATATATCACCTCTCTGGCATTGGATCTCCTAACCAAAGACGCACTAACACCTGCCTAAAGGAACGGATGAAGCAGGCGACAGATGACAGACACATGTTATACGGCTACTTACAACCCCACAAACGCCTTGTATCCCGACACAGCTTCCTCGATTCTGTCCCACCATCTGAACAGAATCCTCCACCATCAGCCAAGCCCGTACTCATCAAAGAACGTAACCTGAAGTGGCCGGAGTGGCAATGCCTAAATCGAATGCGGACGAGAATGGGGCGGTGTGAGGTCAATATGGCAAGATGTGGCTATGCCCATGAAAAAGATACTCTCTGCGACTGCGGAGAGACTCAGACGATGGATCACATCTTGCAGTGCGGCGGAACGGGTTGCACAGATGAAGACCTGGCCCTTGTGAATAAAACGGCCATTGCAGCAATCGGGCGATGGAAGAACTTAATTTAATCTAATTAAATTTCAATTAAGGAACTTTACCTAACTATCTTGATCTAAGGAGACACGAACAAACGAACGTAATAGAATAAAACAACACACCGCGCACTCATATCATGTACGATTTGCTTCTAGCGTTTGCCCTTTAACGTATTCAGATCTGGCTGTTAATCATATGAAATCCAGATGAAACAGACGGCTATGTGTGCATCCTGGTTATCAGAGGCTGTGAAGTTGTATTTGATTACAGTACTGGACGCACTATCGTCACTTGACAACTTGGCGGAATGGAGCAAACATCAATTGGGCCATCGCCAGTGTGCTCTTTGTGGCTAAAATTTATTTTTGCACCATGCTAAATATCTTCAAAAACTGCTAGTATACCCTAACCTACGGGCTGTTACCTCCAGAGGCATGTCATGGTTTTTCGTGATGACTCCTTCGTACATTAACTTTTGCCTGCCATCTTTAAAGCAATATGTTCAGCGCTAAGTGTAAAAAAGAAGACCCAATATCATTTCTTCTAATAGAAGCAAGATGGTATCATTGAACTGACTGTACCTGCTTAGGAGGACTTCGCACAGGTTAACCTCAGGCGATAGCTGACATGGGAATACACCTGTATATATCGCACTGAAATTTACCGGAAATCATGGATGGATATCAAATTATCGCATACATAATCGGTACAGGGAGGATTTATTATTTTGTATCCGGCACGTTCCAATACAATTCCCTTTTTGCTACCAATTATTCAAAATGAGGTTTAGACTAAAATTTCTTCTAAAGCCGCGGTCCGGCAAATCAACATGTATAATATTAATCGAAATATACAATCGAAATATACATTTTCATTTGTTTGTTTGCTTAAAAACTAAAATAATAGGCCTGTAGCGTCTCTAATTACTTCGTTCAGACTCTATTATTGAAATCTAGTTCTTTCTTCACAATCAGCAGGGGAAACAAAGATCTGATTTGGGTGAGCTTACACTTGCCGTGCTTCTAGCCTCACCATACCTTCGTTATATACACTTCCGAGTTCTGTGAAATGCCAAATGGAAATACATTGAAGCTATACTTTTATTATTCTTCCATTAACATGATTAATTCGATTTAATTCGATTGCCTGAATTTGCATACGTGACATTGCAGATTCGTGTGCACTGTAAACAAACGGAATTGAAATAATGCCTTTCAATACAAAACTGTGACGTTCAACAGAAGGGCTACACTGTTAGAAAAAGTTAGATATACTTGAAGCTCAAAACACCGTCATGTATAGGAAAACCTAATTCATTCATACATTAATTAATTCAAATAATACAATTACCATTACAATTATTCGTGATTTTCTTCCTGATGTAAGCTACCAGCAGGAAAGACATGTATATTCCAGGTTATTCACACCCCACCGTTCAGAATAGGCCACACAGTCTTGCAGAGTGTCCAGTAGCATTATTCATTTCAGCATGGTTCATCACATTACATGGCATGATAAAGACGAAAATAAACCAACAATAGCAGTAGACTTACAAAAGGCAGTTACAATCACAATACATTTAGAGTAACACTGCATGAGAAACACACAGAGGTTTGGCAATATAAGCCCAATGCTTTAAACGTTGCTACACCTATACAATTTAATACAACATATATTCTTAAGGAGTTACAAAACAAACGTTACTAAACATTGTAAATATAAAAGGACAGTTATTAGCAAAACTAACGATTCAAATATGTAAACATGTGTTACGAAGATGTTTAATGACACATTACATTTATAAAGCGCCTTTTCATCAGATACAAAGAACAGAAATCAGATACAAAGCGCACAATTTGACTGACTACATTAACTTAGAAAGGAAATATATATATTGATACATTTTATGATCATTTGCGAATATCCTTTTTCTCTTTTCCAATAAATGGAATTGTACATATTTGATTAAGAAATATTTTGAAATATACGTAACTATAATATATCTAGCCATTGATTTGTTGTGTTTTGTTAATGGTTTGAAGTTAACGGCTTTCTTTTACTTAGGTCTACGTGCATACTACAAATTGTAACTAATGTGACTCTGTCATACCGAATATAGGCTTTATGGCGGATTGCTATATTTCTATATGCCGTAACGAGTTTTGATAACCCTAAGAAAAATATGAAATATTTTACGCATTTTAAGTGATTAGCCAAAACATACATGACAGGGCACCAATTAGCACCATCACGGTAATTCACTGTCTTCACTTCCTGAGCACCCCTATTATTTTACATTATCTGCATGTCCATGTATAGACAGATTGTTTAGCTCCTGGTGCAAAAGAGATACATCTTATGATAGCATCGAATCTTCGTGTTTAATAAAAATTGTCATTCTATTTAATCAGTTGATGTTTATATTTCTTTTGCGTAAGTGCTTACGAAGCATGTATGTATACATTGTATGCTCATTTGTGAATTTGCGTTTTGTCTTTTCCAATACATGGAAATGTATATTACTTTATGAAAAACTGCTTGAGGAATTCTTTGAGAGATATGTAACTACAACTGTATATATAACTAGCAATTTAAGTTTTTATGGCTTGAAGTTACGGGCTTTCTTTTAAATAGTCATATGTGCATACTCCAAATGTTGAAATGCACACAAGCTAAGACAAGACCATGCTAAGACAAGCTAATGGATGCATACGCGCAGCCTTTGCAAAATACATGGGTACGAACATAATAGGTTTTTGTATATGCGTGTTTAATGTGAAAGTTAATATAAAAACTTATGGATGTCATTGTAAAAAGTGTGATACTCCTACAATTAATAATAATGATATCGAGTTGCTTTTAATTAATGGGACACATGGGTATATCACAATCTCTTTGAGAATATTTCACTCGATCGGGCGACTCTATATGAAACATAATAATCAGCTCGTGGGATATACCACTGTATCAAGTCAATTCAATAATACATAATTAATCCTCTTCTTGTATTATACATAATATTCAATGACATTAAATGCATTGTTTAACTACATGTAATCTCTTAAAGCTTTATTTCCATTACATAAATGTAAAACAAATATACTCACTAATCTGATGTTCTTGTAGTTACTGCTTCAAATGTAACAAATTATAATGAAGTTATCTGTTACACTGTATCCATATAAAAATTATGATCTGCTGCTGATTATTAATGTTACAATATGTCATTTGGGTGAAGGGTAGGATTTCATTATTGTATTACGTAGTAAATCTCTTCCGATTTGCATATAATATAATAATATCCATGTCAATATATTTACCAAACTATTACAGTGTATTATTATTATTAATCCTCTTCTTGTATTATACAATATTGTTTAACTACATGTAATCTCTTAACGCTTTGTTTCCATTACCTAATTGTAATACAAATGTACTCGCTACTCTAATGTTCGTGTACTTACTGCTTAAAATGTAACAAATTATAAAGAAGTTATCTGTTACACTGTATCCATATAAAAATTATAATCTGCTGCTGATTATTAATGTTACAATATGTCATTTGGGTGAAGGGTAGGATTTCATTATTGTATTACGTAGTAAATCTCTTTCGATTTGCATATAATATAATAATATCCATGTCAATATATTTACCAAACTATTACAGTGTATTATTATTATTAATCCTCTTCTTGTATTATACAAAATTGTTTAACTACATGTAATCTCTTAAAGCTTTATTTCCATTACATAAATGTAAAACAAATATACTCACTAATCTGATGTTCTTGTAGTTACTGCTTCAAATGTAACAAATTATAATGAAGTTATCTGTTACACTGTATCCATATAAAAATTATGATCTGCTGCTGATTATTAATGTTACAATATGTCATTTGGGTGAAGGGTAGGATTTCATTATTGTATTACGTAGTAAATCTCTTCCGATTTGCATATAATATAATAATATCCATGTCAATATATTTACCAAACTATTACAGTGTATTATTATTATTAATCCTCTTCTTGTATTATACAATATTGTTTAACTACATGTAATCTCTTAACGCTTTGTTTCCATTACCTAATTGTAATACAAATGTACTCGCTACTCTAATGTTCGTGTACTTACTGCTTAAAATGTAACAAATTATAAAGAAGTTATCTGTTACACTGTATCCATATAAAAATTATAATCTGCTGCTGATTATTAATGTTACAATATGTCATTTGGGTGAAGGGTAGGATTTCATTTTTGTATTACGTAGTAAATCTCTTTCGATTTGCATATAATATAATAATATCCATGTCAATATATTTACCAAACTATTACAGTGTATTATTATTATTAATCCTCTTCTTGTATTATACAAAATTGTTTAACTACATGTAATCTCTTAAAGCTTTATTTCCATTACATAAATGTAAAACAAATATACTCACTACTCTGATGTTCTTGTAGTTACTGCTTCAAATGTAACAAATTATAATGAAGTTATCTGTTACATTGTATCCATATAAAAATTATGATCTGCTGCTGATTATTAATGTTACAATATGTCATTTGGGTGAAGGGTAGGATTTCATTTTTGTATAACGTAGTAAATCTCTTTAGATTTGCATATAATATAATAATATCCATGTCAATATATTTACCAAACTATTACAATGTGTTATTATTATTAATCCTCTTCTTGTATTATACAAAATTGTTTAACTACATGTAATCTCTTAAAGCTTTATTTCCATTTCATAAATGTAAAAAAATGTACTCACTACTCTGATGTTCTTGTAGTTACTGCTTCAAATGTAACAAATTATAATAAAGTTATCTGTTACACTGTATGCATATAAAAATTATAATCTGCTGCTGATTATTAATGTTACAATATGTCATTTGGGTGAAGGGTAGGATTTCATTTTTGTATAACGTAGTAAATCTCTTTCGATTTGCATATAATATAATAATATCCATGTCAATATATTTACCAAACTATTATTATTATTATTATTAATCCTCTTCTTGTATTATACAAAATTGTTTAAGTACATGTAATCTCTTAAAGATACTATGTCCCTTTGCAGCCAAATTCAAATTCTGTAGAACTTTGCAGGAATTATGAATATGTCATGTATGTCCTATCTGTGAAATTTAAACGTTAGCAGTGTCCCAATATTCAAATTATGCAAGGAACCCGTTAAATTGCTAGACGTCACTGTCAGACACTAGTGATTGACTGACTAGCTTTTTCATCTTTGGTAATAACATACTGTACATAAAATGAGCTGTAAAGGGTACATGAGCATTTATCTACATCAATAACCCACTTCTTGTAATGGCCAAAATTAAACTGATTGAATCTTTGCGCAGCATAAAACGTACGACCATTCGGTACAATGGTCTGAAAAATCAGACTATTACTTACTGGCTCTATAGCTCCTAAGTCGATTGTACAACTAATAGTCGTTATTTTCCCACTTAAAGACATTTTCAAGCCCCCTTTTTTTAGGGAAGTTCTAAATAAGTATTGACTATCAAATGCCGTTGGAATTTAACCTTTTCATTTTTTTGGCCTGCAAATGGGACATAGTACCTTTAACGCTTTGTTTCCATTACCTAATTGTAATACAAATGTACTCACTACTCTGATGTTCGTGTACTTACTGCTTCAAATGTAACAAATTATAAAGAAGTTATCTGTTACACTGTATCCATATAAAAATTATAATCTGCTGCTGATTATTAATGTTACAATATGTCATTTGGGTGAAGGGTAAGATTTCATTTTTGTATTACGTAGTAAACCTCTTTCGATTTGCATATAATATAATAATATCCATGTCAATATATTTACCAAACTATTACAGTGTATTATTATTATTAATCCTCTTCTTGTATTATACAAAATTGTTTAAGTACATGTAATCTCTTAAAGATACTATGTCCCTTTTGCAGCCAAATTCAAATTCTGTAGAACTTTGCAGGAATTATGAATATGTCATGTATGTCCTATCTGTGAAATTTAAACGTTAGCAGTGTCCCAATATTCAAATTATGCAAGGAACCCGTTAAATTGCTAGACGTCACTGTCAGACACTAGTGATTGACTGACTAGCTTTTTCATCTTTGGTAATAACATACTGTACATAAAATGAGCTGTAAAGGGTACATGAGCATTTATCTACATCAATAACCCACTTCTTGTAATGGCCAAAATTAAACTGATTGAATCTTTGCGCAGCATAAAACGTACGACCATTCGGTACAATGGTCTGAAAAATCAGACTATTACTTACTGGCTCTATAGCTCCTAAGTCGATTGTACAACTAATAGTCGTTATTTTCCCACTTAAAGACATTTTCAAGCCCCCCTTTTTAGGGAAGTTCTAAATAAGTATTGACTATCAAATGCCGTTGGAATTTAACCTTTTCATTTTTGGCCTGCAAATGGGACATAGTACCTTTAACGCTTTGTTTCCATTACCTAATTGTAATACAAATGTACTCACTACTCTGATGTTCGTGTACTTACTGCTTCAAATGTAACAAATTATAAAGAAGTTATCTGTTACACTGTATCCATATAAAAATTATAATCTGCTGCTGATTATTAATGTTACAATATGTCATTTGGGTGAAGGGTAAGATTTCATTTTTGTATTACGTAGTAAACCTCTTTCGATTTGCATATAATATAATAATATCCATGTCAATATATTTACCAAACTATTACAGTGTATTATTATTATTAATCCTCTTCTTGTATTATACAAAATTGTTTAAGTACATGTAATCTCTTAAAGATACTATGTCCTTTTGCAGCCAAATTCAAATTCTGTAGAACTTTGCAGGAATTATGAATATGTCATGTATGTCCTATCTGTGAAATTTAAACGTTAGCAGTGTCCCAATATTCAAATTATGCAAGGAACCCGTTAAATTGCTAGACGTCACTGTCAGACACTAGTGATTGACTGACTAGCTTTTTCATCTTTGGTAATAACATACTGTACATAAAATGAGCTGTAAAGGGTACATGAACATTTATCTACATCAATAACCCACTTCTTGTAATGGCCAAAATTAAACTGATTGAATCTTTGCGCAGCATAAAACGTACGACCATTCGGTACAATGGTCTGAAAAATCAGACTATTACTTACTGGCTCTATAGCTCCTAAGTCGATTGTACAACTAATAGTCGTTATTTTCCCACTTAAAGACATTTTCAAGCCCCCTTTTTTAGGGAAGTTCTAAATAAGTATTGACTATCAAATGCCGTTGGAATTTAACCTTTTCATTTTTGGCCTGCAAATGGGACATAGTACCTTTAACGCTTTGTTTCCATTACCTAATTGTAATACAAATGTACTCACTACTCTGATGTTCGTGTACTTACTGCTTCAAATGTAACAAATTATAAAGAAGTTATCTGTTACACTGTATCCATATAAAAATTATAATCTGCTGCTGATTATTAATGTTACAATATGTCATTTGGGTGAAGGGTAAGATTTCATTTTTGTATTACGTAGTAAACCTCTTTCGATTTGCATATAATATAATAATATCCATGTCAATATATTTACCAAACTATTACAGTGTATTATTATTATTAATCCTCTTCTTGTATTATACAAAATTGTTTAAGTACATGTAATCTTTAAAGATACTATGTCCCTTTTGCAGCCAAATTCAAATTCTGTAGAACTTTGCAGGAATTATGAATATGTCATGTATGTCCTATCTGTGAAATTTAAACGTTAGCAGTGTCCCAATATTCAAATTATGCAAGGAACCCGTTAAATTGCTAGACGTCACTGTCAGACACTAGTGATTGACTGACTAGCTTTTTCATCTTTGGTAATAACATACTGTACATAAAATGAGCTGTAAAGGGTACATGAGCATTTATCTACATCAATAACCCACTTCTTGTAATGGCCAAAATTAAACTGATTGAATCTTTGCGCAGCATAAAACGTACGACCATTCGGTACAATGGTCTGAAAAATCAGACTATTACTTACTGGCTCTATAGCTCCTAAGTCGATTGTACAACTAATAGTCGTTATTTTCCCACTTAAAGACATTTTCAAGCCCCCTACCTTTTTTTAGGGAAGTTCTAAATAAGTATTGACTATCAAATGCCGTTGGAATTTAACCTTTTCATTTTTTTGGCCTGCAATTGGGACATAGTACCTTTAACGCTTTGTTTCCATTACCTAATTGTAATACAAATGTACTCACTACTCTGATGTTCGTGTACTTACTGCTTCAAATGTAACAAATTATAAAGAAGTTATCTGTTACACTGTATCCATATAAAAATTATAATCTGCTGCTGATTATTAATGTTACAATATGTCATTTGGGTGAAGGGTAGGATTTCATTTTTGTATTACGTAGTAAACCTCTTTCGATTTGCATATAATATAATAATATCCATGTCAATATATTTACCAAACGTTGCTAATGAGATAACAGTATAAGTGTTCTCACGAATTCATGTACTCATATCGTACAATATTATACCTTGGGCTTAAATGATACTTCTGTTTTATGTCTTATTTTCAATTGACTATCAGTGTATATGATTGTTGATACTTTGTACAGTTACCCTACTCGAGTATGATAATGTGATAGTAATCATTATAGGTACACTTCAATTGTATGCTGGGAGGAGTCATGAATGCATTTATTTCTTTAACTGTTTTCAAGTCTCAAAGGTAGCTCGTATCTATGATGGGCAATGTCTTACACAATTCGTCGCCCCGCTGGCACAAGGGCGTTAGCGCGAGCGACTCGAAAACTACTTTTCGAATTTTTCGCATTTAAAGAGAAGGTTGAGTTCTGGGAAGAGGTGAAAAATAATTTGTGAACGTTATCATTGTTATTATGCAAGTGTGGAAGAACATCAGATTTAAAATGTTCCCTGAAAAGCATGGCTCTTCAAATGCATTAATATTCTGAATATGGCATGAAACAGCATAAAAATCGGGACGGATTTTTTCGCCACATGTTCGTGTAGTCCCATATACAATTTCTGTGTACAGTGCTTGTAACTTTACCAAGACTGTGCCGAATTTCTTATCATATTGATGTTTCCAGAACCTTGCACTACAGACCAATACTTATATGCTAGATGATCAACCTTTTCTGATCGATTCCACACTGTTCCTTTCACAATGCAATCGCATGACCAGAACTCAACTTTATCTTTAAAGATTTGTTTTATATTTAAACTGCTTTCCGTCCCGAAAATTGGTTTAAAACTTAAAAGACTAAAAAAATGTAATCAGAACACGGCCACACATTTTTTCCGGAAATAAGTCACGTTTTATAAAAGTTTGAGGCGATTTTATAGTGCTAACGCCCTTCTGCTTAGCGCTTCATTTTTGACCTGAAATTCGAGCTAACGCCCTTCTGCCAGCCGGGCGACGAATTATTAATAGTAAATCATTTGTGTTATGTCATATTTGATGATATCCCCCATTTTATTGTGACAAATGGGGCACTTTTCATGTATATGAATAGTACAATGAATCATGAATAAAGCAAGTCGATGATTATTAAGGTTACCAGAGTTTTATTATTTTATTTTCATTGATTGTCTTGTATGTTTGTATACGTATTTATATGGAAAGGGGCATTTCCAATGCTGGATTTATTGAAATATGATTTAATAAACAAATATATTATAAATAGAGGAAGGAAATAGAAGATGATGATTAATTTTATAATTACTATAATTGGTATTATTTTTTTTAATCAATATTTGTTTCAACATTATCATCATCATCATCTTCATTATAATTCTTTATTCAGCAAAAACTAAATCATGAAACCAGTGAATATAAAACAATAATAAATTTTGAAAGGATTTACATGGATGCTGGGGAAAAGAAAGCGATTTTTAAACTAAATAGATATAACCGCCTTTTGTTCCTATCCGTGTTACTTGGCATATGATATGGCGTAAAATAATGAGATTCAATATAAAATGCGTTTTTAGTATAATTTAATGGCTTAAAAACATTGGTGTTTACCTTAAGATCGGAAAAGAAAGGAATGACACAAGATTGAAGAAGCATTGCGTATATGCATATAGGCCTATCTCTAGAGGAAAAAAAAGAAAATGTTAATACATATTGTTACTGAAGCCCGACATTTGAACATAATCATGGATTTAAAGAGGACGCTGTGTAACTGGGTACAAGGGCGGCAACAAATCGGGGCTGACTTGAATTTAAAAGAAAATACAATGTACGATATAAGGTCACTAAATATGCATTATAATTTTTGGGATAGGTAGATATTGGGAGCTGACTTGGAAAAATGTATAAATCAAAATATAATAATGGGTTTTGTTTTTTATTCAGTAAGAAATAAGAATATCATCGAGGGAAATTGACTTTCAAGTATATTGATAGTATATCGTGACATTGATAAGTTGCGAATTATGAAAAACATAAATACATGTCATGATCCTGCATTTCCAATAAAAGAACAGTTATTTCATTAAAAACGAGGTCTCGTCGTTTTGAAAGCCAGGTACTAAGAGATAATGGCACAACATCAGTCTTCAGATCAATGTTAGAGTATCCCAACAACAGAAATATGTGTGGATGGCAGAACAATGGAGCCCTTGGGTGCGAGATTTTAGATTTTCAATTTTTAAATTACATAATGTCAGAATATCATTGTATAATATGAATAGCGGACTGAGCAGCTTCACATTTCATGAGGCCTTCAAGGCTGACAACAAAACCAAGGAAAAGATAGTGACGCATAGGAGAAAAAAATGGTGTACCAGTTTACGTTTGGGAGGCGTATACTAATATTCCCTATTTTAAGTTGTGGGAGAAAAAAATCACAGAAAAGGAAATTTGATAGATAGCAAGGAAACAGTTAAAAACGGTAATGTTAACACAGATATTCCTACTATATGCTATATGATTAGTAATGTCATAGAACACACACACACACACACACACACATATAATATATATATATATATATATATATATATATATATATGCATTTTTTCATTTAAACATCTATTGCGTACTAGAATTTAGAACGAAATTGTCCGCTTTCAAAAAATGAAAAAAAATGAAAAAAGGAGGAATTCGATTTCTTACAAAAGAATCGAGAAGTTGTGCCAAAATGACATCACCCACCGTGACCGACTCATCAATAGGAGTAGCTCCATATCAATAGATTTGTTTATGGTTTTGCATCTTCCATATTCTTTGTGCGAATTTTCTCGGTTTTCCCCCCAGTTCCCCGTTTTCTCTTTCTTTTTTTCTGTTCCCCAGCTCACTTGACGCTAATTTCCCCTTAAAGTTCGTTGCCATCCATATTGACGGAATCTACCGGTATACAGTCAGCCTAAACCAGTTGGAGTCAGTAAGATTTGGTAGCTGTTTATCCATCACTGAGTAAAACCCATAAAACGAAAAGCTTATACATACCAAAAGCTTAACAAAACGGCAAGGGTGGGTGTGGTGGTTGCAGCCAGGCACGGATCCACAGGGGGGCGATGGTCCCGGCCCCCTGGACGAAAACAGGTTTTTTTAAAAAGATGGTAACGTTAATTTTACCTTTTTAAAACAAAAATTAAAATGCCCCCGGTTTTTTGTTGCTCAAGTGGGGGGATGGGTGTTGAGAAAAAAAGGTAGTGCTCACTCCCCCCTCCCCTCCATTGAGCCAAACAAAAATTTAAAAAAAGATAAAGATTTGGCCCCCCCCCCCTTTGCCGCCGGATGGATCCGCCCCTGGTTGCAGCTCCCCCTTCCCGCCCTAAAGTTTTGAAATATGCTTTATCAACATTATCAACATTTAGGCAAACATCACGCTTATATTTTGGCAGCGAGATTGGTGCACGACTTTGCAAGTCTGTATGTTATAAATCATATGGGTTTTACAGATGTTTAAATAAAAGTCTTACCACATGAAAAAAATAAAATCGTCTCGATTGCAAAGTTTATAACCTCAAACATTATTGATATTCAGGCAAAAGTTGTTAGCTCCTTGCGAAAAATGTGCCTGTAAACCTGTATGATTCTGGACAAATCTAAATAATGTTATCCCGTATGTTGCAAGCACAAACCATTGTCGTTGTGCGTAACAGTGTCTGCAAAATAAGACTACAATAATAATAATAATAATAATAATAATAATAACAATAATAGTGGGTTCTTGTATAGCGCTCATGTCTGTCATACGTGACACTCCTGGCGCTCTCAATTATTACCCTGGCTTTAGCACGGCTGCCATACGGCGCTCTAGCATTTCAAGGAATTAATTCCTGCCAGGTACCCATTTACATCACCTGGGTTGAGTGGGGCAAATGTAGATCAATGTCTTGCCAAAGGACAATAGGCACAGTACTTTAGCTGCTGTTTTACACAGCTAGAGACTGACAAATCTTAGCTCTGCTCAAGGCTGTAGGAATTGTGGTAGAAAGTCAAATTAGAGTATGTGCTTGCTGACTATATGCTACAGACCTCACCACCGTTTTTAGTATTGTTACAGAAATTGGAAGTTCCCAAATTTAAAAGGGAGGTCTGAATTGGGAGACTAGCCCCAATCTGGGCTGGGGTTTTGATTGTGTAGAAAGTTTGGAGTTGAGGTAGTTTTGATGTCAGACCTGTTTTAGTAGTGCGGGGAAGATGTTGCTCGGGAGTTTCCAAGGGGCAAAAACCAATATTTTGTGAGTTAAATGTAGCTGTCATTAGGTTGTGGCAAGATTTAGAGGTGTAGGTCGTAAATAATGTAAATATATTGGGTCTCACCTCATTTTTCTTGTAAATAAACATCATATTCATTGTTCGATAACTCCTTTCTCAGAGACTGTAATTTGTACAGAGATTTAATGTGTGTGTGACTTGGCCATTGCGCGAGCATTAATTTAGGCTAAATTATCTATACCCTAGAGCCTTTAAATTATCCCTTTCTTATAAAAGAATTCCCAAAGTTATAACAGTATATCAAGTCAAGTCAAGTTTATTTTGTTTCACATTTCACAAAAAATAGAATTCACATAAATTAGAACATAATATGAAATATACTAAAAGTATCACATTATATAGTCAATTCTTTGTAAAGACGTCGAAATTAATTGTATTGAATAGTAGGTTATACAGGGTGAAATGTGGGGAACCTATTAAAAGCTCAGCTTGTAGATTATAGGTTCCCCTAAATAAAGCTAACATTTGATTGAAGTGGTTTCAATGGTGAAGGACGTAACAATAATAATAGGTGGGCAAAAAGGCCTTTACATATTTAAGATGATGTACAAAGTGAAACAAGCAAAAATAGCAGAAGCAGCAAACAAATTAATTTGTTACCAGAGAAATGTCATGTTAGTCACTTAAAGATATTGAGGTCATTGATCAAGGTCATTGATCGAGGTCACTCGAGCGAGGCGGTAGACATGAACAATCATGATAATGTTCAATAGTATGTAGGCCGTGGCCTAGACACAATCTACAGTCTCCAACATGCTTTCAAATTCATGCACGTCCGCTCCAAATATCATGAGTACTTTAATTACAATGTGGCATATGAATTTAAAAAGGACTGTCTAAGCTTACGCTTGAAGCAATTCAACGACGGGGATTCTATTATCTCCTTGTTCAGCGCGTTCCAAAATGTTGGTCCTGCATGGATTATTAGGGAGTTTTCGCACGGCGACGCAAGTGCTGACTAGGGGTATTTAAATGAGCTGTGACCGTTCGTACTCTGGCTACCGTCGCGATCTAATTTTGCAGTTTTTCCGCGCTTGCGTGACGTCAGCCCATTTGCATGCGAGCCTCGCCGTCACAGTTAACAAGCGCTCTGCTTGGCTGATCACGCCACCCCGTACTAGCCCGACTCCCGGCGCTAATTCGGCTGAATACCGTCGTAGGTTTGGACGCTACGCGGATTTTCGCTCTGAGTGGGACCCCCCGCTAAGATTAGCGTTGTAATGCAAATTAGATCGCGACGGTAGCCAATATGGAGACGGTCACAGCTCATTTAAATACCCCGTAGTCAGCACTTGCGTCGCCGTGCGAAAACTCCCTATTGTTTTGTGTGCAAATACAGTGCGGACGCGAAAAAGGGGAAAATGATCATTTTGTCTGGTGGGATATGAGTGGACGGCATTGTTTTTTATGAACATGGGAGTAAAGACACTGGGTAAATCACCTTTGTTTAGCTGGCACATGAAGATGCCAAGACAATAATAGTACAAATCAGGTATTTTCAGTATGTTGTCAGTACGAAAAAAATCCATCAGTATGCGAGCGATATTCAGCAAAGTTAATTGTTCGTATTGATCTTTTTTTAATAATGAAAATTTTATATATACCCGGTTGCTCTATGAAGTTGACAGCCCTACGAGAGCTGGGGTAGGACCAACGAAAATTGACATTCACGATGCCCGTTTTTATTTATTCTGTGGGCTACTACGCGTGACGTCATATTTATCCCCTGCGCATGCGCGAGCTTCTGGACCCACGTTCCCTTCCAAATCACACGACGGGAGTCGGGGGCAATTTCCGTGAATCCCCGTCGTCGTGAAAACGTCAAAGTGAGTGCAGTTTCATCGGTATCCCTGATTAAACTTCCAGACGACTCGGTATAAAATAGGTATTTTCTTTTTAATTCTTATATAAAGTCAGTGTTGTAATTTCATCTTCTGCTATATTTTGTTATTTTTTTTTATCATTCTATCATTTTCTTTTTCTGTTTTTCCATCTTTCATCTTCTTTCCTTTCTTTGAATTTTCTATTATTTATCAATTTCTCTTTCTGTCTATTCTTCGTTTATCATTCTATCAATTTTGTCTTGCTATCTTTCGTCACGTTATTCTTTGTTTTCCTTCCATCATTTTCTCTTTATGTTTTTCTTATGTTATGTGTTGTTTTTCTATCTGTCATCTTCTCTTCTATCTTTCCATTATCTATTTTTAATCATTTTCTCTATCTGTCTTTTCTTATGTTGTTCTTTTTTATATTCTATCATCTCTTATGTTATTGTTTGTTGATATCATTCTATCATTTTTCCTTTCTATCTTTCCTATCATGTTATTCTTTGTTTCTTCTTCTATCAACTTTTCTTATGTTATTCTTTGTTTGTATTATTCTATTATTTCCTCTTCCTTTCTTTCCTTACGCTACCCTTTGTTTCTTACTTCTATCACATTATTTTATGTTATACTTTGTTTTTATCATTCTACTCATTTTCTCTTTCTGTCTTTCATTATGTTATTCTTTGTTTCTTTCTTTTATCACCTTCCCTCATGTTATCTTTGTTTTTATCATTCTATCATTTTTTCTTTCTATCTTTCCTTATGTTATTCTTTGTTTCTCTCTTCTATCATCTTTTCTTATGTTATTCTTTGTTTTTATCATTCTATCACTTCCTCTTTCTATCTTTCCTTATGTTATTGTTTGTTTCTTCCTTCTATCTCCTTATCTTATGTTATTCTTTGTTTTTATCATTCTATCCTTTTCTTTTCCTGTCTTTCCTTATGGTATTCTTTGTTTCTTCCTTCTAGCACCTTCTCTTATGTTATTCTTTGTTTTTATCATTCTATACTTTTCTCTTTCTGTCTTTCCTTATGGTATTCTTTGTTTCTTTCTTCTAGCACATTCTCTTATGTTATCCCATGTTTTATCATTCTATCAATTTCTCTTTCTGTCTTTATTTCTTCCTTCTATCACCTTCTCTTATGTTATTCTTTGTTTTTATTATTTCCTCTTGTTATCCTTTCTTTATTCTTCTATCACCTTTTCTTATGTTATTTTTTTGTTTTATCATTCTAACTTTCTATTTCTGTCATCCTTATGTTATTCTTCGTATCAGAGTTTCGCGCACTGTGAATTTAGTACCTGATTTAATCACCTGGTCTCAAAATTGGTCACGTGACCGACGAAAGCATCGTCGTGAAAAATCGAAAGCACTGCCGCGAAGGGAACGGACGTGAGCTGCGCAACGTCTCCACGCTCCAGTACCTCGTAGTAGCCGACGTCCGGTGCCTAAATCGAAAGCTCGCTATTTATAATGTCTGGGACGGCAAATTACCATTAAGTTGGATCAGATTCCCACATGCCTGAGCCCCCTCTCTCTCTCTCTCTCTCTCATTCATTTACTGTTTATAACGTTCGTGGATGGAGATTCGTCTTGAATGCATGCATTATAAAGAGGAAAATATATATATATTATCAAAACACAAAGGAAAAACATATACATAGTAAGGGATATCACACGAGGGTATAAACATTAACAATTGTTTAAAAACAGATTATATTATTATTATCATTATTATTATCATTATTATTATCATAATAATGGTTACTATAATTATTATCATGAATACTATCATTATTGTTAGCATTATTGTTACAAACATCATTGGTAACAAAAGTCTTAATAACCGTTTTAATTCTCCACAAAATTAAAGCTTATCAATCTCCGGAGATATAAAATACCGGCTTGGTTACTTAATTACACACATTTTACATTTTGAGTGTTCAATTTCACAAGCTCACTCAGGGCTCTTTCAGCCCTGAAAGATATGCACTGTACCCCAGTTGGCAGACAAAAAAATCCGCATCACCCCACTCTTACATGCAGGCCCTGCTGAACGTTTTTAGAAGTGGGTGTGGGAGGCTTAAGTATTATGATCAGGTAGAGCGAAGTGTAAATTGGCGTGGGGTCTAGGGGCAAAGCCCAGGCAGGGGTCAAGGGGCAGAGTCCCCGGAAGCTCACGGGGTATGGGCATTTAATTACGGTCAGATGAGCATATTTTGATACCTTATTCATGACACTGGCAGGTCACTAATTGGCGTGGGGTCCAGGGGGCTAAGCCCCTTGAAACTCAGGGATTTGAGGCATTTTATAACGGTCATTAAGCATTCAGGGGCCCGTCTTAGGCCCCCTGGTGGGGTCGAGGGGAAGGGTGGGGAGCCACCGGAAGCTCAGGGGTTTTAGGCATTTAATTACGGTCAGATGAGAATATTTTTGATACCCTATTTGTGACACTGGCAGGACACTAATTGGCGTGGGGTCCAGGGGGCGAGGTCCAGGGGGCGAAGCCCCCAGAAGCTCAGGGGCTGTAGGCATTGTATAACGGTCAGATAAGCATTCAGGGGCCGTTTTAGGGCCCTAGGTGGGGTCCAGAGAGCCCAGGGGCCTGATTTAGGGCCTTTAGTTTGGGTCCAGGGGGCAGAGCCCCTGGAAGCTCAGGGGTTTTAGGCATTTAATTACGGTCAGATGAGCATATTTTGATACCTTATTTGTGACACTGGCAGGACACTAATGGGCGTGGGGTCCAGAGGGTGGGGTCCAGGGGGCGAAGCCCCCAGAAGCTCAGGGGTTTTAGGCATTTTATAACGGTCAGATGAGCATATTTTGATAACCTATTTGTTGACACTGGCAGGTCACTTATTTGCGTGGGGTAGGGAGCGCAGCCCCCGGAAGCTCAGGGGTTTTAAGCAATACATTACGATCAGATAAGCATTCAGGGGACCGCCTTAGGGCCCCTGGTGGTTTCGATGGGGCAGAGCTACCGGAAGTTCAGGGGTTTTAGGAATTTGATTACGGTCAGATGAGCATATTTTGATACCTTATTTGTGACACTGGCAGGTCACTAATTGGCGTGGGGTCCAGGGGCGGAGCCCGAAGCTCAAGGATTTAGGCATCAAATTACCGTCAGATGAGCATCTAAGGGCCCGTTTTAGGGCCCTAGGTGGCGTTAAGAGGGCAGAGCCCCTGGAAGCTCAGGGGTTTTAGGCATTTAATTACGGTCAGATGAGCATATTTTGATAACCTATTTGTGACACTGGCAGGTCACTAATTGGCGTAAGGTCCAGGGGCGGAGCCCCTAGAAGCTCAGGGTTTCAAGCATTTTATAACGGTCAGATAAGCATTCAGGGACCCGCCTTAAGGCCCCTGGTGGGGTCGAGGGGGCAGAGCCACCGGAAGTTCAGGGGTTTTAGGCATTTAATTACGTTCAGATGAGCATATTTTGATACCTTATATTTGGGACACTGGCAGGTCACTAATTGGCGTGGGGTCCAGGGGGCTGAGCCCCCAGAAACTCAAGGGTTTTAAGCATTACATAACGGTCAGATGAGTAACCATGGGCTTGCTTAAGGGCCCTTGGTTAGGTCCAGGGGCAGAGCCCCCGAAAGCTCAGGGGTTTTAGGCGTTTAATTACGGTCAGATGAGCATTTTTTGTATACCTTATTTGTGACACTGGCAGGACACTAATTGGCGTGGGGTCCAGTTGCGGAGCCCCCAGAAGCTCGGGGGATTTAGGCATTAAATTAAATTACCGTTTCATTTCATTTTCATTTTTATTTTTTCATTTCCAACAAAATACAATACATAATAACAAATGCAATATAAAATACATACAAAACATAGTTACATTTGTAATAAACAAATCTTAACAGTAATTTATACATTTGAGGGAGGCAAAATTGTAAATTTAACTGCATTTATATTTTGAGGAAATGGAAAGGTCCACTGAAAAGCAGAGCTTGTAAATTGTGGACCCCTCGGATGAGTATCCAGGGGCCCGCCTTAGGGCCCTAGGTGGAATCCAGGGGAAAGAGCCCCCGGAAGCTCAGGGGTTTTAGGCTTTTAATCACGGTCAGATGAGCATATTTTAATACCTCATTATTTTGTGACACTGCATGGCAGGTCACTATTCTTTCTTTCTTTCTTTCTATTTCTCTTTAGTATACTTTTTCCAAAAAAGTGGGGGGGGGGGCGGAGCTCGGGACGAAGCCCCGGAGCCCCGTCGTTCTGCGGGCCTGCCACGTAGGCCTCTAAATAAGCATATTTCTTGCCTGACTGTAAATTTAGGAATTTGTAATTTTCCAACAAACGCATAAAAAAGTATAATTTACTAAAAAGTGAGGAAAAATCTCGGGAAATTATGTCTTTTCAGCAACATTTGTAAATCACCGGTATCGAATTAGAAGTGAACCACGTTTGAATTTTATTGTGACACTGGCAGGACACTAATTGGCTCCCCCCCCCATCAGTACGCCAGTGCCCCCGATCTACACCTTGTTGGCGGGAAAAATCGCAACTGATCTCCCTACCTATCTTCTTTCTCTCTTTCTTTCCTTACCTTTCCCTCCCCTTCCCTTTCTATTTCCTTCCTTCTCTCTTTTAGGTTTGCTAGGGGGAGGCAAGGGCCTTTCGGCCCCCCGATCCACATGTTGTTGGCGGGATTAATCGCAACTGATCTCCCCTTCTTTTCACCCTTTACTTTTCTTCTTCCTCTTTTTTTGTTCCCTTCTAGCTCTCCTCTTCCCTTTCCCTTCTCTTTTTTTTGCCGGGGCGGGGGAAGCAAGGGCCCCTCCCGATCCACAACTTGTTGGCGGGAAAATTGCAACTGATATCCCCTTCTTTTCTTTTCTTCTTCCTCTTTTACCTTCCCTTTGTCTCCTTTTTCCCTTTTTCTCTCCCTTTCCTTCCTTCTCTCTTATTTATTGATGGGGGGGGGGGGCAACAGCCTGAGAGGCACGGCCCTTTCGCCCCGATCTCCTTTTATCCCCATTTTCTTCTTTCTCTTCTTTCTTTCCCTTTCTCTCCTCTTTCCCTTTCCCTTCTTTTCCTTCTCTCTCTCTCTCTCTTTTTTCTTTCTTTTTCTTTGCGGGGGAAAGGCCCGCTCCCCCTGGATCCGCGCCTGTGAAACATTCCCTCCGGAAATGACCCTCCTCGCCACATCCAAAACAAACCTTGGGCGCAGCCGACTGCGCATTTCTCCGCGTACCGCCTAGAGCTGCCGCGATCTTCTCTAAGCTCGTCTCTAGGCCGGACATACGGGTATCCAGATTTCTCGCTAAACTGGATAAACGGTTATCTACTAGTGTTACTGTTAGTGGCCACTATGGCCATTAGTGACTATAAAAAACATATGCTCTTCCTGCCTATTTGGGAATGTGTCAGTTTGCAACAGAAATTGAGAAACGCGCATTTTGTTAAAATCATGTGATATCACGAACATTTATAAATCACTAATTTTGTATGGAATTGAAAATAAGTCATGGTTTAATTTTATTTGGGGGGCTAGCGCCCCCTAAGTCCCCCTCCCCACCAGTACGCCAGTGCTGTACCCACATGAACTACAAGTCGTATTTGATTGGATACAGGGAAATAAGTTTGTACCCTAATTTCAAGAAAAATAACTAAATGATCTTAGGTAATACTTTTAATACTCTACCTGGTCAAGTTTTAATAATTGGTTTTGAATCTAAAGAGAGATTCTAAAAATGTTGTCTCCATATTGATCTTAAATTTATCATTATAAAGTCCACTCTGATTTCCAACAAAAAAAAAGGAAATAGAAATGGAACGTGCCAAACAAAGTCTCATTAATCCTCCCTGTACCAATTATGTGCGAGGTAATTTGATATCCATCCATGATTTCCGGTAAATTTCAGTGCAAATATATACATCGAACCATAGCTATCTGCACAACAATTTCAGCCATTCGCCTGGAGATGGCGTATGACTTGTGTGGCGGAAACACGTTTCACGTTTTACTCGAGGAGGGACAAAATCACATCAGCTAAGTATTGTACTTTTGTAAATTAGTATTTATTCTCTAAAAAGTTTGAGTGCTCACCAAAACTATATTGCCTTTCATTAAATGCAGTTATTGTACTTAAACGGCATTTAGCAGTTTATCTTTAAGCTACTTTCTAATTAATCAATCACTCTCCCAGTAAGCGATATAATAGTTGAAGGGAATTAACAAATATTATCAAATAAAATGAAACCTCAGTTCCACACCGAAACCTAGCATATTTCTTATGAACCGGCTTCTAGCATATCAATAAACTATTAAACAGAAATTCATTTGCAGATTACAAGATGGCATCATGGTATCAATGCCACAAAGGCAGGAGTGATGTAATGGCGATTCCCTGTCCTGATCACTAATCATGTCCTTTGATGGTGCGAAATAAGAGAATCTGTTGATCAAAGGCATGGGAAGGCAGGGTGACTCCTCTATCAATTCTCACCAGAAGTATGTACTACATATAAAGCAGGTAACATAAAGAGTTGAAAGAGGGAAAGGAGAGCGAGGGGGAGTGAAGGAGTACTTAGGGACAGCTGATCACACCAGCAGTCATTATATAATGTGTATGGACAGTCCAAAATAGGCCAGTCAAATCGATTCGCTGCTACTGATGTGATAAATCTGTTGATGGTAATCCGCTCCTTAAGTTATTATCGTGTGAAAAGAATGTGAACATTAAAAAGATACTTTTCATGAGTCTGTAGTATAATATCTCGGCAGAATCAAATAATTTACTATATTTTTGCGGGGTTTTTATTTCTATTTTTCATGACACATCTAATAACCATAAAATGAAAACGATTAGACAATATAAACACGAAAACATACCGCAACCTCATAAGATTTTATTCGTAACCGAAATAAATTCAATCATGGCAAAGCGATACAATGAAATAGAGTACATGTATTTTCCTGTATCATGATAACGACGAAAATACATAATAGTAATAACACCAATAATAATAATAATGATAATGATGATGCTACTACTTCTAATACTACTACTACTTACAATAGTTCTTACAAATAGTTGTGTTAGTTAACCGACCAAAGTGCTTAAACTTGCAGTATTATCATTACCCGGTCATTGGATTCAATTTCCTGCAATTTCCTGCACTTTACAGTGCACAATTTCAACTCCACTCTGAGAGCATTACAGCCAGTCAGCTGTCCACATGCGTACACACGCGTTTACAATCACATCGACTTTCGCATCCCGACCGGGTAGCCATTTAACACTTGGGTGAAGAGGAGCAAAGTAGAGAAAATGCCTTGCAAAATGGCATAGGTGTCGTACCAAGCCTAGAAGACAAGATGATTGCATTTCCAGTCAAGTGATTAAACCAATCGACTACGACACCTAAAAAATTATAATGACAATGGGAGCAAGGAAAATCCCGACATTTATAAAAGAATGAGACATGCGCTGAATCATTTGAAAACTGATTGATAAAGTTCTACAATGAAAACAGACAGACACACACACGCACACACGCATACACACGCACACAGGGTGAGGTGTGGGGGTGATAACCTTAGGCATCTTAATCCTAAACTTGAGAAAAACAAAATAATGAAACAGTTGTAGAATAAAATTACATGATCTCAATAATGTGGAAAAACGCATGACTACTTGAACAAATTTCAAAATAATAGAATTCTCAGATCAGTATGGGTTTCATTATACTGTACATGGATTCTTTGCGAGAATAAACAATTTTGTCTTCGTTCTTTATTAATGATAACAATGCATTAATATTTATATAGCGCACAGTATACAGCCGGTTAAGTCCCTATGCGCTTTACATGAAATGCAGAATAATTGTATTAAAAAAAAATGAAAATTACAAATATAGCTATGTTTATTGAAATACATCAAATTAGGAGCCCATACAATATACGAAAAGCATAAGTAGATAAATTTAAGGCACATTGCATTATTTACATTCAACTAATAGGGCCTACATGATACAGTGTATAACCTATAACCGCGTTAACAATGTCATGTATTCTTATGAATGTATATTGCAGTACATGAATGAGGATGACATAATTCATCACGGTTAAATTCAACATAATGGAATCAACTATATATAGTTAGTCATGTGTGAAACAAAATAGACCTACATGTAAATGAAGAACATATGTCATTCTTTACAATCTAATCAATGTAAACAAAGTGAACAATATTTGGCGTTTCAACAATATACCACTCACACTGAACGGAATAAATGATATTCACGTTGATAGATCAGGCCCGAAATGAATAAATACGACTTCTTATAATAATATAATAATACGCCACAACAATAAGATCATATACAAGACAATAACTACACCATCAACAACTACTACTACTTCTACTTTTTAAAACTATACTACTTCTATTACTAGTGATAAAATGTAGTAATGCAAATCATTCTTAGGAAGACGCTTTATTATATGTATAATTAAGTAACAAGACAGCTGACATAGTTATTAAGAGTAAAAAAAGAACTGGAAGTGTCAAAAAGTCGCGTGACCGTTAGTCAAAACCAAAGCAAGAATGACTCTCTGTTTTAACCGTGATCGGGTATTTAGTGTCGGTATTTCGTCCGTCCATTAAACATTAAGAGGAAATTTGATAGGTAACCATAACAACCAAATGTTATCAAATTTCAACTCCCTAAAGCGATACCCTTCAAAATAATATATATAAAATAGCTTACAGCAATTCAACACCTTCCTTGCAGACCTCCTAACTCTGAAGATTTGTCAAATGTCCATGACAAACTGAGCAGGATCTTCTTCAATGAGAGCGCATTTTAATCTCATTTATATTGTTAAAGTATCTTATATAAACGAACTACTCAATGTTAGTAAGAGTAACATTTCGGTGGGAAGACAAAATCATAATTTCTTCAAAGAAAGAAAAAGAGCCACAAAACCGATGTAAAAAATGCACATCCGTGTAATATCCATGTTTCTTTGAGTGAATAACTCGATTGCATCACATATTATATTTCATAAAGCAAAAGTCCGGATTTCATTTAAAAGTTGATGATTATCTGATACGTCTATAATGGTGGTTATGTGGTATTCACTTCAGTTGATATTTCGTCTTTTCGAGCAAAGATCGTCTGATCCGTCTGATTCGTCAGATCGAGTACGGTGTCATCTACCTGATTATTTGAAAAATGTACTGACGTGAGAGAAGAGAGAGAGAGAGGGGAGGAGGTATAATAATGTGTGCATCAACATTATCAACATAGAAGCTGCTTGCTAGTCTCCCACTAATTCTAACACTATACCTCATTTATGTTTCACTCTAGTCAGCCAGTAAGTCGTTAAAGTTGAAAAAATAAGAGGACGGAGGCTTTATTGCACAACCTCCCTGACAAAAAGAAACAAGAAGAACAAAAAAAATAGACACGTGATCGTGCGTACGCTACAAGAGCAATGAATATCGCAGAGGATTTAAGAGACATGCAACCATACATAAATGCCATGCAGTCATTAAAAGCTATGCAAGTCTTGAAGTTTAAGTTCTAAGGACTTACCTACGTGGTTTGCCATGCTCCACCTCCACCTCCGTGACCTGATCTTTATTGCAAACAATGGTGAAATCATTCATGCTCAAATTTGTCCCGCATCTTATGAATCTATCAGTATCAAGATAGACGGAAGACAGTATTATCTATGTTAAGTGATCAGGGATAGGGGCATGTTACCGGAGTTACAATGTTTGGAATTTAGCTGATAATATTGATGTAGCTTTTTGTTTTATCATTTAGACTTACCGATTTCTCAATTCTTAGCATTTAGGCTTACTTATTTAAGTCACGTTATTGGTAAATTGTTATTGGTAAATTCAAATATAAAAAAACATGTATGTATCATATAGCTTTCCAATGGATAGCTGGTTTTATCTTGTCACTATCAATGCCAACCTTTTATCTTCCTCGAACACGTTAGCTGTACCAGAGTAATGATTAGTTGTACCCATGTAGATTTCTACAATCAGCATGATGAGATAACATTTCACAATTAAGTTTGTCATGGTACATATTACAATTTCTAATTTCCAGTTATGCACTATTCTGAGAGAAAGAGACAGACAGACAGACACAGACCGACACAGACAAAGAGGGAGATGAATGAGATAGAGAGAGAGAGAGAGAGAATTAAAGGAACATATTCAATCAAGTGTTGCTATTTGTAAGTTCAAATCAAATCTAATCAAAGCCACTCAAACACTGAGAGATAGAGAGAGAGAGAGAGAAAAAAAATGAAATGAGATGGTGTCAGGTAAAAGTGAAAAAGAGGAACATCCTTAATTAAATTCAGTTCAAAAATACATTTTTCTTCGTACAGTATTAACAAAATACTCCAATAAAATGACTTAGAGAAATATATTGTACAGAGGAAAAGGGGATGGGATAGAGAAAGAAAAAAAAAGAGAGTCGAAAACTTAAAGGGAAAACATGTCAAACTGACCTTGTAATAAATGACATAATGTCTTACCTGATGGTCTTCAGATGTTTGAGGTTGTGGGGTGATCTGAAAGCTTGTAAGATTTGTTCCATCTTACTGTTGCCAATGTCAAGATTGCTGAATGTCACCTTGACAAGCTGAGGAGACATATTGAGGAGGGCATTGGGTAGTGAAGTGAGCTCCTCGCGGAAACCAGCCGGATGACATTCATACGCATGCGTTTGAATGGTGAGTTCTGTTGCTCTTGGTAGATGGATCCTCTGGATGACGTCACATTTGATCGTAATCTGTACCTGTATAGTGACCCTCTTCACATTGTCAAACATCGAACCACAATCCTGCCATCCTCGTAGTGTCTCATCATTCACTGTCAGCTCAGTCAGGATGGGGCTCGTGCTACCATTCTGGCCACCACTATGGACATACAAAAAGGAAATTAAAGTGCAATAGCAAATGTAATAGATTTCGTTGCGGTAGATATATGATTGCATTTTTAAAGTTTCTTATAGGCATTACAGATATAAATACATGCGAGAAGGCTTATGCAAATGCACGTATAAGTTACATGATAATATTATACATATTAAACGTTTTGAGAAATCTGTACAATACGATTGTACATGTATATCATTCATTATTTTCCAATAGAAATATGTAAAAGGCAAGTACAGTTTATAGATTCAATGAAACGAAGACCAGTCTAATTTAGCCATACGTTAGGATGAACACACACTAACTAATTTAAAATCAGTCAAATGCAAGTATTCCGTACTTCGTTTATGCAATAATCAAATACAATGTAACTGGCATACATGTTTTAGAGTCTGAAAAGTAATATTCAAAATGATTTTAAGATATATAATTGTATATATCACGATTAGTTCATTTAAACCTATATCGATGTATATAGTGTGAATAGATAAATATTACTTGAATTGTGATGTACAGTGTGTGTTTAAGAATGTCCGATGTAAAATTTTACTGCAGGATTAACAAATATTAAAGATGTCTACGGGTACAAATATACCACAAAGTAATTGGGCATTTGAAGTAATGTTTCGTCTTAAGAGATTCTTATTCTTAGGTGTTATAATGCACAGGCCTATACGTAGCGTGAGGAAGGCGGACGAAGTGGCCGTGTCCCCCACCGAAGAAGAAAACAACAACAATACTTTGTATGGGTATAACACCTATTTTTTGCCTTGCCATCATAGTCACGTCGAATATTTGATGCATGTTTTACTTCATCTATATGACATAAAAATTCGTTTTAACACCCCAATATATTAAAACACCTAAGAATAAGAATATTGTAATATATAATAACACGATTAAACATTTTAATGAATATCAATAAAAACAGATAAAGCTAATAAATAAAGGTAATTATTTGGAAGGCTTCGTTATCCAGTGGCGGATCAAAGAAAATCTAGCGGGAGGCACTAGCCCGAAAAATGTTGACAAGCAACAAAAAGAAAGAAAAAAAAGGGGGAGCATTACAATTCTCAAATTCCCTCATACTCTTATATTATCTGACCAGCAACCAAAAGTAACTCTTCTCCTTTGTAATATAATGTGATGTACTGAGTTTATGAGTCTATTTACTTTTAGTTTATTTCTTTGTAAGCGCTAAGGGATTTTGTCTTTAGCACCTCTAAATATTCGATACACTGACATAGTGAGATGGAGAGAAAAAACACCAAAGCTTATCACAATTAGGTGCATTTATGGGTGGGGGGGGGGGTAAATTGCACAATTACGGACCCATTCTTATTTTGTATAATTGTGCCAGATTGCTTTTTGCCGAAGGAGAGGGGGGGGGGCACTTGCCCCTACTCTCGATCCGCCATTATTTATCCCGTGAAGAGATCATGTGGTGCCAGCGGATATCCTCGCTGACACACAGCGTCTTGTAACATCTGGAAAATGAGCTGTTTAAATCAAATTATTATTATTTCAAAAAATTATATTATTATTATTATTTTATTATTATTATTATTATTATTATTATTATTATTATTATTATCATTATCCTCTGAGATATACATCTCCGATGAAAAGGGTCTCAATCAGTCGTGCTAACTATTATCAGAATAATTTAGTAAAAACAGAATTACAAGCCCTCTGTGTTAGCGTATTTTTCTATTGATTATCACCCGTTTTGCTGGCTGCATTGATACAACGATATGCCTGATGTTTACATTACAGCAGTCTCTCCTAGATGCAGTTTTGAAAGAAGTAATAGAAGTGATCAATTTTTATTTATCATAAAAGCTGTTCATTGCCATTTTTCAATATATGATCAAATCAATACCTTTGCGGATGATGCCATCGATGATGATGTTGAGTAGAAGTCATCGTGGTACTGACCGAAGAGTGTCAGGTGCTTCAAATGAGGCATGTTACAGATGAACTGAGCGAGCACACGTGATGCAGAGGGACGTTCACTGAGATCCAGAGAGCGGAAGACAATAGTCTCAATCTGTTATGATAGTAACATCATGTTGAATGAATAATTACCAACAACCCACTGAAATTATTTTTAATATTGAACAATCTTTTTGAAATTATGGTAACTCGTTGCCTTCATGAAATAAAACCTCAACACCTCCACATAAAAGGGACAGTTGAGTTCTTGTTTAAGACCGCAAATGTCTTCAAAGTGCATGGTTATTGCTCTTATTCTTAGTTATGACATGTCTAATGCCCTTTAATGCCTCAGTCACACTTTTGCGTTTTTGGCTTGCGTATTGCTGCATATTTCTGGCAAGCCGTTTTAACATTTATTCCTATTTCTTGATATCAAGAACTGATTTCTAGATATAAAGAAACGAGGTCTTGATGTCAAGAATTATCATTGCTTTACAACAGAAAATAATTTCTTGATATCAAGAATTCATTTCTTGATATCAGGAAATAGGAATAAATGTTAAAACGGCTTGCCATAAATACGCAGCAATACGCAAGCCAAATACGCAAAGGTGTGACTAAGGCATTTGGACCTAAAATTGCTATGAAGGTAATTTTAGACCCCAAAATGTGTGAAATTTAGATTAAATCCGATCATATAAATTCAGCTCCACTGTCAAAAAAATACGGTGACCGTTAACTTCGTATAATACCAACAATAATAATAATAACAATACACGGGCCGGCTGGTTGTGCGTACTATAACCAACACGAAAAAGCCAACTTGAAAAGGCCAATATTGGCATTGGCTGGAATAAAACGTATAAGGCGCTATCTCGTTTTTTCAACGGCTGGTTCAAAATTTTCGAATATTTGTGTGGCCCCACAAATACTAGAAATAGTTATATTTATGGATATTTTAGCCGTCTCTGAACCGATTTTGGATCACACAAAGATGATTTTGTCATTTAAATTGTATGCTCTTTCAAATTTGACACTCAGGTTTTCATTATCTTTGTGTATAGCGTCCTCTATACCAAAACTCAACTATCCCTTTAATTGTGTAATGATGTACAAGTCTCGACACCTGAAATTAGCACTAATTTTAATAGCTCCTGTATTCCGTCAATACTGATATAATGATGTTTATACATTACATTACAAGACGTTACAAGACATTACAAGATTACAAGACATGCCAAGAAGCCCTGGATTAGTAATGAAGTTCTCTTACTAGCTGAAGAAAAGAGCAAATTAAAGCCTCGGTCACAAATGCCATTTCGAACTGCTACGAACGCCGTACGAACGATTTTCAGACAATGGAAATTCGGGAAGACAATGGAATAACAGGGAGATTCGTACGAAATTATCGTTCGTACGGACCTTTGTGACCGTAGCATAAGACGTAATAAAGGTACAAAAGCCAAGGAAGAAAGGTACAAGAAACTAAGATCAGAAATCCAAAGAAACATAAGGAAGGATAAAGCATATTGGTTGGAAGAAAGATGTAGGGAAGTGAACGATTTCAACACAGCTGGTAAATCCAAGGAAATGTACAAAACTATCAAATCGGTCAAGACCAACCCCAGAGAAGCACAACAAGCATGTATAAAAGACAAGAACGGCATCATTTCAGATCAGAGGAAAAACATAATGGACCGCTGGAAAGAATATGGAACTGAGCTTTTCAAAAGACCAATTGATGAGGGTCCACAAACAGAAGAGCAGGTCCCTATAATGGAACAAGAACCAATGCCTCTTCTTTCAGAAGTTGAACGTGCTATGAAGAAGCTCAGAGCGGGGAAGTCACCAGGAATTGATGGAATACCAGCCGAACTGGTGAAAGCTACATGACCATATGGTATCAAATTTATCCACAAATTGTGTGTGAGCATATGGACTTCCTATCATTGGCAAGATGAATGGAAGATACAGGAATTTGTTGTACTGTTTAAATCTGGGGATCAAAAACTGTGCTCAAACTACAGGACTATTGCCCTTATCAGTCACACCAGCAAAATCTTACTTGTGATAATTGTTAACAGAGTGAAACAAAAGCTAGAGCAAGAGCAACCAGAAGAATAGACTGTCTACAGAAAAGGTAGATGGACCAGAGATATGCTTTTGTGTTTGCAAGTTCTACTTGAGAAGGTGATTGCCAAGGATCGACGAGCTTTTTATCATGTTCATAGACTATTCAAAGGCGTTTGATTCTGTGAGCCACAACAAACTATTCTCCATCTTCTTAGATATGGGCTTTCCAAAACACCTCGTCACATTACTCAAATCTCTCTATGTAAACCAAAGAGCTAGAATCCGTTGGACTGGTGAACACGCTGAAGAGTTTGAGATAGGAAAAGGTGCAAGACAGGGCTGTATCTTATCACCATACCTCTTTGTCACATACACAGAAAGTGGGATGAGGGAAGCAGATGTTGCGCACTATGGCATTAAATTTGGTGGCAAAAACATTTCAAATCTCAGATATGGTGATGACACAGCACTTATTGAATCTTCCAAAGATGGAATTGAAAGCCTCACACATGCAGTCAACGATGACGGCAAGAAACTCAACTTGCATTTAAATGTTAAGAAGACCAAACTCCTAGTTGATGGTAAAACCTCAGATACCGATTGTAGCATCCAGATCGACGGGGAAACAGTTAATGATGTGGAAACCTTCAAATATCTTGGATCTACAAAGAACAGTAATGCCAGCTGTACCAGTGATATAAAGATCAGAATAGCTATAGCAAAGAAGAGAATGGTTGACCTGCATGTACTTTGGAATGACAATAACATCTCAACCTGTCTAAAAATGAAACAGGTCAAAACCCTGGTTTGGAGTGCTATGCTTTATGGTGCTGAAAACTGGACACTGCTCAAAGCCGATGAAAATCGCATCATGGCAGCAGAAATGTGGTTCTGGAGGAAAATGCTAAAAATCAGCTGGAAGGACAAAAGAACTAACCTCAGTGTTCTACAAGAACTGAACACAGAAAGGGATATCTTTGGAAAAGTGGCCCGCCTCAAGATGGGTTACTTTGGACACATTCTGCATGGCAGTGGGAGCCCCTTAGCAGCACAAATAATAGAAAGCCAAGTAGAATGAAAAAGAAAAAGAGGCAGAGAGAGAAAGCAGTGGTTTGACAACATCAAAGAATGGACAGGTCTCACATATTCAGAAGTCAAAAGATTAGCACAGTATAGAAACAAATGGAGAAAGACAACAAGAAGATGTGCAGATGTGGTCGCCAATCGCCAGCAACTGACGGGGGCAGCCAGGTAGCCAGGTAGGTATACATTACTGATATTTAATGACAGAGGTAAACAATATGTTTGATTGATCCAATCAGGACTGCGGCATGACTAACAGCAAGTCGGGGACAGTAGAATATGCTCAGAACACTAATGCAACTGGCCTGCATCATCTATGTTACCTCGTGCGAGAGCGAAAGAGGTGCAAGCACACTGAAGCGCGTGAACACTTACATGAGAGCCAGTATGGGTCAAGAGAGGCTGGCATGGTACAGTGCCCCCACTTTTTAAGTACCCTTAAAGTGCCCCTTTTTACGTAGTAAAAGTGCACCCTTTTACTTTGAAAGGTGCCCCTTTTTTCTTTGTAAGAAGTGCCCCTTCCCGTTATAATAATTGTCCCTACTCACCTCTGATAAGTGCCCCATATATTTTGACACGTGTCCCTTTCCCTTGTAATAAGTGCTCCCGATTTGTTTTAAATAAGAACCCCTTCCTTCCCCTTCTCATAAATGCCACGTTCACCTCTGATAAATGCTCCTATTAAAATGTGAAAGATGTTGTCATAAGTGCCTTTTTTCATCTCTGGTGAGAGCCCCTTCTCAGGTGCCAGAAGTGCTCCATTTTCATCTCTGATTATTGCCTTTTTTTTTACTTAGACACGTGCTCCTTTTCTTTTCTAAAACGTGTCCTTTTCCCTTATTTCATAATAACGGAACACAAATGAGTAAAACAATAGACACAGAACATTTTGTATCTTTCAAGAAGATACATAAATCATACAAAGAGGGACGAAGGGGTTTGTTGTTCGACTTGGTAGGTTTTAAATTTATATATTTAGTCTCATCAGCAATTCACAATTCAACTAGCCGACACTTATTGCCCCATGGAATACGAAATGAAAACTATATTTGTCACTTTCAACGTTATAATTGTTAATCTTTTTTTTGTTTAAGCATGTTTATGACAGATAGCTCGTTTTTTGCTTCTACGTCCTAAAACTTTTCCCAATTGCTTCTTCTTCACGGCGTACTAGTTTCTACAGTAAAATCACCGAATTTGGTTTTACTATCGAAATGAGTATACTTCCAGTGGATCCCCCTACCCGTCATCTCGGCCGTGTTTTTTTTTTTTTTTTAATATTTTTTTTAAACGTTTTAGCCCTCCAAAGGTTATTTTATTGAATCAAAATCAAACAAAACATTTTACAATTCAATGAAATCAAGTCTTACTTTAACTCAAATAAAACAAAATACTGTCACATTTCTCTCCCTTTTCCATATAAACAAATGATGAAGTGCCTGCCACTTAATAAAAAATTTGTTATACATACCAGATAGAAAATAAATATATCTCTCGTCTTCATAATATTGCATGATTTTCTTCTTCAAAGAACTAAAATTTGGAATTTTGTTGTTAAGTTTTTGTACAAATAGTTGATGCTTAATCAAAGTCACCATGCAATTTAAAGCATCGTTTCTTTTGTCTTCAAAACCAAAAATAACATTTTCTAAATTAAACTCTAACTGTACTCGAGAACCTTCATTTATCCATTTTACCGTTTCATTCCAGATTGATTTACTGATTTCACAATTATAAAAGAAACGTACAATATCTTCAAGCTCTTTTTAACAAAATGAACATTTATCATTACTCACTATTTTCATATTATACAGTTGCTTGTTCAAATACAGAATCCTATTTACTATCTTTTACTGAAAATATCTTAAACTGATATCTGGAGTAAAACGAAATATCATTCTATGATATTTCTGCATTCTTGGACATTCAGGGGTATAATCTAAATGTCGTTCCCATTTCAGACATATTGAGGGTACACAATTTGTTTTTCCAAGAAAAGTTCTGAAAATATATTGACAACCTTTTATGTCATGCACTAGTATTTTGATATGTGACGGCATCAAAGGATCTACTACATTTTTTCACATTTTTCAATATGCATTCGAAATCGACACTTTATAGCTTGAGTTACAGAATAATAAGACAAATAATTTAGTTTCATGCAGAATTTTTGTTCACATTGCTCACGAGTCAGAAGTTTTCCCTTATCATCAATCAAGTCATTTATACATCTGATGCCTTTTTCATACCAAGATTTAAAAAATACAGATTTTTGTCCAATTTGTATTGAGCTATTTCTCCACAATGGATAGGTTAACCAATCATCTCCCTCTGCACGACTCAACCTAGACAGAGCGTGAAATACATGTCTCCCAAAAGGATTAGCAACTTCATGAGACAATGCCGAAAAATATTCATCACCAAACCCTATTACAAATGGTTTTGCTAAAAACGATTGCATTCAATGATTTACATCATTACATATTCCTAAAACCATTCTTCGAAACCATGTTAACTTTAGTGACATGTTAAAAAAACTCAATATCTGGCATTTTAAGCCCCCCTTCTTTATATGTGCCAACAACCTGTTTCCTACTAATTTTATCTGGCTTATTCTTCCATATAAAGTTAAAGAATTTAACTTTTATGGTTTTCATTAACTTAGCTGAAGGATCTGGGATTGACATAAAAAGATGATTAAAAATAAAAATAGCGTGAATTAATTATGCAGAATTTCCAATTCAATGCATTTTTCAGAAGACTCTATATTTGTGTCTCTAGACACGTCTGGAATTTTGAAAACGATTCAATAATGGAGAAATGTTTTCCTTTATAAGAAGTAAAATATTTATTTTAATTTTTAATAAACTTAAAGATGCATACATAGATTTACACAAAGTATTCATATGGAAATAATATATTTATGAATGTTCAAGTGTACAAGCATAGAGAGGTATAAAATCATTACAAAAATGGCCAGACAAAACCTGTTTTTAATGTAGAAACCTTTCATAACTTTTTTCTAGCAGAAAACATTAATTTATGTAATTGTTAATTTTGAATTATGATAATTTTATGCATTTAAAAAAAAAAAAAAATCGTTTGCCTTATTTGAACTTTATCAGAGTATTTAAAACTATCACCATAACTTCAAGAACCCAACACAACCATTCTTTCCCAGGGAAGAATTATCTGTCTCCACTACTCATCACCTGTTGATATATATTGGGAATTAATCATTTATTTTTTTTATTTTTTTTTTTTAAATGAATTCCTAACATTAATTTGAAAGCACTTAACAAAAATGTAATATAAATGCACATGACCCTGTAGAGAAGAGACACATCTAACTCTCTACTCGCATTTTTGCCTTTTCGTGAATATATGCTATTAAAGCACATTTTAATGACAAGCGCATTCTAATTGTTATGTAACGCCTGACAGATAAATCCGATTTTCACGTACATGGTAACGAAATGTACGTAAGACTTGGGGGAAGAGACATGAAATAAAAAATGCGAAATGCCAAACGCTTGCGACGTAACGAAACTGACGATGGGAGGGGTTCCCAGCCCCCCTCATACATTAAGGGTTAATTTCATATGATTCAAATGTTATGACGCTCATGATAATTTATTTTGTGATAGCAGAGCATGTGGAAAAGATATGCTTTTATATAGCATGCCTCAGAAATTAGTTGACATAATTTATGATTTGGTCATTAAAATAATTACAAACACTCCAAACAAACGACATTTTGATAAGAAACCCACAAAAGTGGAATGAGATAGGTCGGAAGTTGTCTACACCCCATGGGAAAAAACTTCAAGGGAAAACTGCTAAACGGTGTTAAAATAGAGAGAGAGAGAGAGAGAGAGAGTGTATGTGTGTGTGTGATATAGAGAGCAAAGGAGGGTAAAGGAAGGGGAAGAAGGAAAGTAAAATGAATGTTTAAATGTGCGGCATAGAGAGTGAGAGAAAGAAAGAAAGATAGGGGGTCATATACGTTAAATTAGAGTTTTGTTCGAATTTGCTTTTCAACCTGCTTTTTAACTTGCTTTGGCAACACTTTACAAATGCCAAGCGGGATGGGTAGGTGGAAAAATTGTAACAACCCCATTGTAAAATTAATTGAAATATTCAAAGGAAAAGTGAATTTGCTGTCTCTCCATCATCACTTCCGTAGCACTCCGAATTTTCATATGGAATAAAAAAAATATGTTATATATTATTCGCTATCAATCTTATAATCTTCAGTATGTTTTTTTGTATTATGACAGAAAATGCACTTTTTGCATCCACTTCCTGAAACGTTTAACTTTTCCTACCTGCTTCCTTTTAACGGTGTACCAATTGCAAGAGTAAAATCGTCTACTTGCGTTTGCCTATACAGAAAAAAGTACACTTCAAGTATCACAAATATGTAGTGATTTTCTTAGAGTCCTAAAATATATGATCAAATCAATACCTTTTCCGATGACGCTATCGACGATGCTGTTGAGTAGAAGTCATCGTGATACCGACCGAAAAGTGTCACGTTCTTCAGATGAGGCATCTTACAGATGAACTGAGCGAGATCACGTGATGCAGAGGGGTGTTCATTGAGATAAGACGTGATGTGCAGAGTCTCAATCTGTTATTATAGTAACATTGTGATGAAAGAATAATTACTACAAACTCACTAAAACAATAATCAAGATTCAACCATCTGCTTAATATTGTATTAATATCGTTGCCCCCCAAAAAACGAATCTCAACTCATCCACATGTATTTTGTGATGATGTACAAGGCTTGACACCTGAATTCTATTCACATTATTTTTTGAAATCTTATTTATATTAGATTATATCAATGTCTGTAAAAACATAAAATCTTGTACTTAAGGTAATATTAATAAAAAATATTGTTCTTGCGCAAGTCGATGTGCTCAAACCCTTGGGTGAGGCATTGATTATCATTACCAAGTCCCTCGGAGATGACTAAAAGCCTTCAGTCCCCTGGTTGCTTACTTCCTTAGCAGTCAGGTAAAACAAACCAATCAATTGTTTTTCCCTTTACCAGGGAAAGTTCTCAAAAAAGCACAGCAATCAAGCAGTAGAGTTTCTAATTGTGAAGAAGAAAACAAATTAGTTGCGGTTTTCTATTCATTTCTCCCTCACACTGCCATGCATTCAAGTTCTTTGTTTATTGTTGAAAAAGGGGCATTATGGTTGGAATGAAAATAGCATAGGTTTGAATCGTTGCTAATAAGGAAAATTATACAAATATAATAAATAATAAATAATACCCCAAAAGCTCAACACTTTCATATTTATTTTGTAATGATACACAATTCATCACTCAAGTTGTTTCTCACCATACAATTGCCTATCTTTATAGTTACTGCATTCTTTTGAGACTCATGTAAGTTGTAAGATGTACATTGCGTAAAGATGTACAATGCGTAAAAATGAACATTACGTAAAGATGTAAATGGGAAAACATTGTTTCTCGGGCTTTGAGTTTTGAGTGAAGAACCGATACATTGACCTGAATAACAGGAGAGGTGGGGGTAGTAGAATACATGTGGGAGTATGATGTGACATCATGGTTTTAACGATGGGATTCATTGACCTTCAATTAAACGGAAAGGATGAAATAACTGTTTCTAGACAATATTGAATTGTTGATTGTGGAAGTACTGGGCATATAACGAGTTGCAGAACAAAAGATAATAAAACAAGAAGGCAGAATGGTCGCTTTTCTTGAAGAGAAATAATACATTTGTTCCGGGGACAACTTGAACACCCTAATTATGTTATCGACGATGGGCGGCTCTAAGATTGTCAGAAAGGAGGGGTGTCTTGGGTTACAATTTTACAGTTGCCATCATCATTCATTTTAAAATCAAATATGTTATTCTTACATTCGATTGAAATAGTACTTTGTAAATCTAATTTTACGTAGCACTGTATTGCCACAATGAACGAAAAATATGCTGTATATCATTTATTATATCCCTCATGTATAGTTTTTTGCATTGCCATTGTACAGAGCACGAAAAAGGGATAGTTTTCCTATTAAATTTGAGAAAGTGAGATCATTTACTATTCGGCGTTGTATAGTAAATTCCGGAATCCACTTTTTCCACCGATCACCGATATTTCTGCGATCGATATCGAAATTGATGTTCTTGAGCTTGAGTACGAGTGCGATTAGTTTTCGAGAATTAGTCATTGTATATTTGTTTTATTATTATATCCCTTTCACCTCAATCATTCCTTGGACACTTCTGTAATAACATGTACCTTACTCACATTCACATCACATTAAAATAAGAAATACAAGAAAATTGCACGAAATGAAACATAGAAGGATGCAACGGTTTAGCTGGCGCTGTACGGTACTGCAGTAGACTTGTTGTGCTAGCGGTTACTGCATGCACTGCGTAAATTGCACGGCCTGAGAGCCGTGAGTGCAGCGCGGAAGTTTTAGCGCTATGAGGCATTTTAAATCCCGTACGCTGACTGAATTTTGCCATTTTTAGGGGGGCCGGGAAACTAATTAAGGAGAAGGAATTTTAATCTGGTAAGTCATTTACTTTTTCTTTTTATTTAATTTAGGCCTATGCTGCTGAATGCTCATAGTTCATATTTCTTTGTAATAGTGAGATGCTAGTATCTCATGAGGGATATAAAACAGATATGCAATGTCTTTCTTGGCTCTAGCAAACTATGAGTTAATTCAGAGGCATAATAACACGTAACTTTCCCTCGAGGCAAATTTATATCAAATTTACTATCCCCTCGGCAAGCCTCGGGGATAGTAAATTTGATATAAATTTGCCCTCGGGAAAGTTACTATCTATGCCTCTTCATTAACTCATAGTTTTTGCTAGACCCTCGAAAGGTATTGTATATTTGTATACTATCAATGTTATAATATTGTTTTCTTCCTACAGGGAGCGCATTCACACTTTCACTCATACGCTCCCACTTGCTAAAATGCTAACTTTTCCTACCTGCTTCCTACTACTAATTTGGACAGTGAAATCGTCCAGTTTTGTGTAACTATAGTATACAAATATACATTACCTTTCGAGGGTCTAGCAAAAACTATGAGTTAATGAAGAGGCATAAATAGTAACTTTCCCGAGAGCAAATTTATATTAAATTTACTATACCCGAGGCTTGCCGAGGGTATAGTAAATTTGATATAAATTTGCCTCGAGGGAAAGTTACGTGTTATGCCTCTGAATTAACTCATAGTTTGCTAGAGCCAAGAAAGATATTGTATATCTGTTTTATATCCCTCATGAGACACGAGCATCTCACTATTACAAAGAATATCCAAAGAAAATGTTTACGACTTACCAGATTAAAATTCCTTCTCCTTAATTAGTTTCCCGCCCCCCTAAAAATGACAAAATTCAGTCAGCGTACGGGATTTAAAATGCCTCATAGCGGGCAACTCCCGCGGTGCACTCACGGCTCTCAGGCCGTGCAATTTACGCAGTGCAGTAACTGCAATAGCACAACACTACTGCAGTACCGTAGTACAGCGCGGCGCCATAGCTAAACATTGCATCCGTCACTGTTTCATTTGAGCCGTGCAATTTTCTTGTATTTCTTATTTTAATGTGATGTGAATGTGAGTAAGGTACATGTTATTACAGAAGTGTCCAAGGAATGATTGAGGTGAAAGGGATATAATAATAAAACAAATATACAATGACTGATTCTCGAAACTATTAAATCGCACTCGTACTCAAGATCAAGAACATCAATTTCGATATCGATCGCAGAAATATCGGTGGTCGGTGGAAAAAGTGGATTCCGGAATTTACTATACAACGCCAAATAGTAAATGTTCTCACTCTCTCAAATTTAACAGTAAAAATATCCCTATTTCGTGCTCTGTACAATCACAATGCAAAAAACTATACATGAGGGATATAAAAATGAATACACGTCAGTATAACAATTAAAATCTGTATTAATTTGCATAGATTATTAAATATATACTCAAATTAATACCTTTGCAGATGACGCTATCGACGAAGATGTTGAATAGAAGTCATCGTGAAGTGAGACTTTCTCCCAGTACCCTTGTCCACCGAGTGTCAGGTTCTTCAGATGAGGCATCTTACAGATGAACTGAGCGAGATCACGTGATGCAGAGGGACATTCACTGAAATCCACAGAGCGGATGTCAAGAGTCTCAATCTTTTATGAATGAATAATTACCAAACAACTCACTTAAACTATATTCCATCTATATATTAATACGCAAAATCGCCGCGGGGGGTGCGTAACGGTCTGCCAATGTGAATTTTTTGACATCAAACCCGTCTTTCCTCGACCCTGCCCGCCTCTGCCGTGGCGCGGGAACGGCGACACAATTCCAAATGGATGGGATCGGGCATGTCGCGTGCCACGTCGACCCCGTGGTCGCCGTCCATGTCGTTAAAGGTGGTTTCGGGGTCCCGGGAGGACGGGCGGACGAGCACGGCCGGCGTCGTCCGTGCAAGGAGGCGACGAACCCGCGAGTGAGTCGGCGAGGCGTGCACCCGCCCTCTGCACGTCTAATCAAAGAGATCACACTATCAAGAGACAGTCCAGTCCATGATGTGTTGTAGCAAATATGCACGTCGCAAAGGGTAGGGCCTATCCCGTGTTAGGCATCTTGCTATATGCAGTCTAATCAAAGAGATACTTTATCAAGAGACACTCCACTCACGTCATGTAGCGTAGCACATGCATGATGCGATGGGTTGGGCCTATCCCGTGTGAGGCACCTTGCTATATATATGCATCAGCCAAACTGACGTCAACGTAATACGTGGTTCTACGCTCACACACGTACACACACAGTCGAGATAATTCGTGCGACGGTTACAATATATTGGCACAAACAGTCCGATTTTTCGCGTAAAATCTTTACTTTGAATATATTTGTACAAATTCTGTGGACCATGCCAACATAATCATAGTCCAAGCTTCTGCTTTATTGGTCTTTTTATGAAAACTACATTGAAATCACAACAATAATAACGCAAATAGATTGTAAATGTCGAGACCATATAACTGAAGAGAAGAAAAATTCAGCGAGCTTAGGTAATATCACATGCCTCCGCACGGGCAACTCCCGCGGTGTCAGGCCAGTCACGGCGCTCACACAATGCAATTTAACCTATGCAGTAACTGCAGCACTCTAGCTATACTGCATGTAGTACCTGTATATAGCGTGTATTTAGATCATTCAATGTTTCATGTTTGAGCCGTGCAATTGTTGTTTTCTTTTATTTCTTTTTTGAATGTGATGTGAATGTGAGTACGGTACGTACATGCTATTACAGAAGTGTGCAAGGAATGATAGGCCTACAGGTGGAAGGAGGCGCGGATCCAGGGGGCAGGGGCCCCTCCCAGCAAAGAAAAAAAAGAGAGAGAGAGAAGAAAAGAAGGGAAAGAGGAGAGAAAGGGAAAGAAAGAAGAGGAAGAAGAAAAGAAAAGGTGTAAATAAGGAGATGGGGGGGGGGCGCGAAAGGGCCTTGCCTCCCAGGCTGTTGCCTCCCCCACCCCTCATCAACAAAATAAGAGAGAAGGAAGGAAAGGGAAAAAAAAAGGAAAAGAGGAGATAAAGAAAGAAAAAAGAGGAAGAAAGGAAAAGAAGGGGATATCAGTTGCAATTTTCTCGCCAACAAGTTGTGAATCGAGGGCCAAAAACCTTGCCTCTCCCCCGCCCCGCCAACAAAAGAGAGCTAAAATGGAACAAAAAAGAGTAAGAAGAAAAGAAAAGGGTGAAAAGAAGGGGAGATCAGTTGCGATTAATCCCGCCAAAAACGTGTGAATCGGCCCTTGCCTCCCTTCCCCCAGCACACCTAAAAGAGAGAGAAAGAAGGGAAGGGAAAGAAGAAAAAAAAGAGAAAGAAGAAAGGTAGGGGAGATCAGTTGCGATTTTTCCCGCCAACAAGGTGTAGATCGGGGGCGCTTGCGTACTGACGGGGCTTGGGTGCTTGGGGCCTGCCCCAAATAAATTCAAACGTGGTTTATTTCTAATCGATACCGGTGATTTACAAATGTTGCTGAAATGACATAATTTTCCGAGATTTTTAGTACATTATACTTTTGATTGCGTTTGTTGGAAAATGACAAATTCCCAAATTTACAGTCGGGCAAAAAATATACTTATTTAGAGGCCTACATGTCAGGGTCCGCGGAATGGCAGGGCTCGAGGGCTCGAGCTCCACCCCCCTCCCACTTTTTGTGGAAAAAGTATATTAAAGAGAAATAGAAAGAAAGAGAGAAAGAAAGAAAAATAGTGACCTGCCAGTGTCACAAAATAATGAGGTATCAAAATATGCTCATCTGACCGTGATTAAATGCCTAAAACCCTGAGCTTCTGGGGCTCCGCCCCCTGGACCCCACGCCAATGAGTGACCTGCCAGTGCCACAAATAAGGTATCAAATTATACTCATCTGACCGTAATTAAATGCCTAAAAACCCTGAACTTCCGGTGGCTCTGCCCCCTGGACCCACTCAATGGCCCTAAGGCGGACCCTGGATGCTTATCTGACCGTAATTTAATGCCTAAAACCCTGAGCTTCTGGGGCTCCGCCCCTTGACCCCCGAATCACTATGAAAACGTTGAGCGGGGCTTGCATGTAAGAGTGGGGTGATGCGGATGTTTTGTCTGCCCCGGCCTCCCCCAAAAAAAAAAAACGTTTTGCTCATTACGTACCAATATTTGGCTCGCATAACTTCAAATTTGGGCCCCCTAAGGAATCCTTGATCCGCGCCTGGGTGGAAGGGATATAAAACAAATATACAATGACTCATTCTGAACAAGCTAAAACTATTCGCACTCAGGAACATCAATAGTACTGTTCTCCTCGGGCCGCGATGGCCCTCGGGAGAATATAATACGATTTGATGTTCCTTCGATGCGAATAGTTTTAGCTAGATCCTCGAGTGTCATTTTATATTTGTATATTTGTATATTATTTTCAGTGCATGCATGACAACAATATTCGTATAGATAACGAGAGTGAGGATCCGGAAAGGGATAGTGAAAAAGTAGGAACGAATTTAAGTGACGACAATAATCGTAATTAACGAAAGTAAAAAGAAAGTATTAGTCTAAAATATATGCATCAATTTTAATTACAACTTATTGATTTCACTGTTTTCTTCCAATTTTCAAGTTTTATTACATGATACATATTTATAAAAAAATTCAAAATGATACATGGGACAGCAAACAAAAGGTTGATATTCTAACGAGTACAATATTAATGAAAAGAAGAAGAAAAATTATAAAATGATAAAAAGAAATTATCTTTAAAAATATTATTAAAAAAAAAAAAAAAAAAAATATATATAATAATATCGATAATAATAATCGTTAGCACATATCTATTTTCAACCCCCACCCTCCTAGAATCCCGTGGATTTTCCACGGGTCCTGCTAGTCTATATATTAATACGCAAAATCGCCGCGGGGGGTGCGTAACGGTCTGCCAATGTGAATTTTTGACATCAAACCCGTCTTTCCTCGACCCTGCCCGCCTCTGCCGTGGCGCGGGAACGGCGACACAATTCCAAATGGATGGGATCGGGCATCGCGTGCCACGTCGACCCCGTGGTCGCCGTCCATGTCGTTAAAAGGTGGTTTCGGGGTCCCGGGAGGACGGGCGGACGAGAGCACGGCCGGCGTCGTCCGTGCAAGGAGGCGACGAACCCGCGAGAGTGAGTCGGCGAGGCGTGCACCCGCCCTCTGCACGTCTAATCAAAGAGATCACACTATCAAGAGACAGTCCAGTCCATGATGTGTTGTAGCAAATATGCACGTCGCAAAGGGTCGGGCCTATCCCGTGTTAGGCATCTTGCTATATGCAGTCTAATCAAAGAGATACTTTATCAAGAGACACGCCACTCACGTCATGTAGCGTAGCACATGCATGATGCGATGGGTTGGGCCTATCCCGTGTGAGGCATCTTGCTATATATACGCATCAGCCAAACTGACGTCAACGTAATACGTGGTTCTACGCTCACACACGTACACACACAGTCGAGATAATTCGTGCGACGGTTACAATATATTGGCACAAACAGTCCGATTTTTCGCGTAAAATCTTTACTTTGAATATATTTGTACAAATTCTGTGGACCATGCCAACATAATCATAGTCCAAGCTTCTGCTTTATTGGTCTTTTATGAAAACTACATTGAAATCACAACAATAATAACGCAAATAGATTGTAAATGTCGAGACCATATAACTGAAGAGAAGAAAAATTCAGCGAGCTTAGGTAATATCACATGCCTCCGCACGGGCAACTCCCGCGGTGTCAGGCCAGTCACGGCGCTCACACAATGCAATTTAACCTATGCAGTAACTGCAGCACTCTAGCTATACTGCATGTAGTACCTATATAGCGTGTATTTAGATCATTCAATGTTTCATGTTTGAGCCGTGCAATTGTTGTTTTCTTTTATTTCTTTTTGAATGTGATGTGAATGTGAGTACGGTACGTACATGCTATTACAGAAGTGTGCAAGGAATGATAGGCCTACAGGTGGAAGGAGGCGCGGATCCAGGGGCAGGGGCCTTGGTCCCCCTCCCAGCAAAGAAAAAAAGAGAGAGAGAGAAGGAAAAGAAGGGAAAAGGGAGAGAAAGGGAAAGAAAGAAGAGGAAGAAGAAAAGAAAAGGTGTAAATAAGAAGGAGATGGGGCGCGAAAGGGCCTTGCCTCCGGGCTGTTGCCTCCCCACCCCTCATCAACAAAATAAGAGAGAAGGAAGGAAAGGGAAAGAAAAAGGAAAAGAGGAGATAAAGAGAAAGAAAAAAGAGGAAGAAAGGAAAAGAAGGGGATATCAGTTGCAATTTTCTCGCCAACAAGTTGTGAATCGAGGGCCAAAACCTTGCCTCTCCCCCCCCCGCCCCCGCCAACAAAAGAGAGCTAAAATGGAACAAAAAAGAGTAAGAAGAAAAGAAAAGGGTGAAAAGAAGGGAGATCAGTTGCGATTAATCCCGCCAAAAACGTGTGAATCGGTTGCGTCCCTTCCCCAGCACTCCTAAAAAGAGAGAAGGAAGGGAAAGGGAAAGAAAAAAAAGAGAAAGAAGAAAGGTAGGGGAGATCAGTTGCGATTTTTCCCGCCAACAAGGTGTAGATCGGGGGCGCTTGCATACTGACGGGGGCTTGGGTGCTTGGGGCCTGCCCCCAAATGAAATTTAAACGTGGTTTATTTCTAATTCGATACCGGTGATTTACAAATGTTGCTGAAATGACATAATTTTCCGAGATTTTTAGTACATTATACTTTTGATTGCGTTTGTTGGAAAATGACAAATTCCCAAATTTACAGTCGGGCAAAAATATACTTATTTAGAGGCCTACATGTCAGGGTCCGCGGAATGGCAGGGCTCGGAGGGCTCGAGCTCCACCCCTCCCCACTTTTGTGGAAAAGTATATTAAAGAGAAATAGAAAGAAAGAGAGAAAGAAAGAAAAATAGTGACCTGCCAGTGTCACAAAATAATGAGGTATCAAAATATGCTCATCTGACCGTGATTAAATGCCTAAAACCCTGAGCTTCTGGGCTCCGCCCCTGACCCCACGCCAATGAGTGACCTGCCAGTGCCACAAATAAGGTATCAAATTATACTCATCTGACCGTAATTAAATGCCTAAAACCCTGAACTTCCGGTGGCTCTGCCCCTGACCCACTCAATGGCCCTAAGGCGGACCCTGGATGCTTATCTGACCGTAATTTAATGCCTAAAACCCTGAGCTTCTGGGGCTCCGCCCCTTGACCCCCGAATCACTATGAAAACGTTGAGCGGGGCTTGTAAGAGTGGGGTGATGCGGATGTTTTGTCTGCCCCGGCCTCCCCCAAAAAAAAAAAAAAAAACGTTTTTGCTCATTACGTACCAATATTTGGCTGCATAACTTCAAATTTGGGCCCCTAAGGAATCCTTGATCCGCGCCTGGGTGGAAGGGATATAAAACAAATATACAATGACTCATTTCGAACAAGTAAAACTATTCGCACTCAGGAACATCAATAGTACACCCGGGCCGCGATGGCCCTCGGGAGAATATAATACGATTTGATGTTCCTTCGATGCGAATAGTTTTAGCTAGATCCTCGAGTGTCATTTTATATTTGTATATTTGTATATTATTTTCAGTGCATGCATGACAACAATATTCGTATAGATAACGAGAGTGAGGATCCGGAAAGGGATAGTGAAAAAGTAGGAACGAATTTAAGTGACGACAATAATCGTAATTAACGAAAGTAAAAAGAAAGTATTAGTCTAAAATATATGCATCAATTTTAATTACAACTTATTGATTTCACTGTTTTCTTCCAATTTTCAAGTTTTATTACATGATACATATTTATAAAAAAAAATTCAAAATGATACATGGGACAGCAAACAAAAGGTTGATATTCTAACGAGTACAATATTAATGAAAAGAAGAAGAAAAATTATAAAATGATAAAAAGAAATTATCTTTAAAAAATATTATTAAAAAAAAAATAAAAAAATATATATAATAATATCGATAATAATAATCGTTAGCACATATCTATTTTCAACCCCCACCCCTAGAATCCCGTGGATTTTCCACGGGTCCTGCTAGTCTATATATTAATACGCAAAATCGCCGCGGGGGGTGCGTAACGGTCTGCCAATGTGAATTTTTGACATCAAACCCGTCTTTCCTCGACCCTGCCCGCCTCTGCCGTGGCGCGGAACGGCGACACAATTCCAAATGGATGGATCGGGCATGTCGCGTGCCACGTCGACCCCGTGGTCGCCGTCCATGTCGTTAAAAGGTGGTTTCGGGGTCCCGGGGAGGACGGGCGGACGAGAGCACGGCCGGCGTCGTCCGTGCAAGGAGGCGACGAACCCGCGAGTGTGAGTCGGCGAGGCGTGCACCCGCCCTCTGCACGTCTAATCAAAGAGATCACACTATCAAGAGACAGTCCAGTCCATGATGTGTTGTAGCAAATATGCACGTCGCAAAGGGTAGGGCCTATCCCGTGTTAGGCATCTTGCTATATGCAGTCTAATCAAAGAGATACTTTATCAAGAGACACTCCACTCACGTCATGTAGCGTAGCACATGCATGATGCGATGGGTTGGGCCTATCCCGTGAGGCATCTTGCTATATATACGCAGCAGCCAAACTGACGTCAACGTAATACGTGGTTCTACGCTCACACACGTACACACACAGTCGAATTCGTGCGACGGTTACAATATATTGGCACAAACAGTCCGATTTTTCGCGTAAAATCTTTACTTTGAATATATTTGTACAAATTCTGTGGACCATGCCAACATAATCATAGTCCAAGCTTCTGCTTTATTGGTCTTTTCATGAAAACTACATTGAAATCACAACAATAATAACGCAAATAGATTGTAAATGTCGAGACCATATAACTGAAGAGAAGAAAAATTCAGCGAGCTTAGGTAATATCATGCCTCCGCACGGGCAACTCCCGCGGTGTCAGGCCAGTCAGCGCTCACACAATGCATTTAACCTATGCAGTAACTGCAGCACTCTAGCTATACTGCATGTAGTACCTGTATATAGCGTGTATTTAGATCATTCAATGTTTCATGTTTGAGCCGTGCAATTGTTGTTTTCTTTATTTCTTTGAATGTGATGTGAATGTGAGTACGGTACGTACATGCTATTACAGAAGTGTGCAAGGAATGATAGGCCTACAGGTGGAAGGAGGCGCGGATCCAGGGGGGGGCCTGGTCCCCTCCCAGCAAAGAAAAAAAAGAGAGAGAAAGAAGGAAAAGAAGGGAAAAGGAGAGAAAGGGAAAGAAAGAAGAGGAAGAAGAAAAGAAAAGGTGTAAATAAGAAGATGGGGCGCGAAAGGGCCTTGCCTGGGCTGTTGCCTCCCCACCCTCATCAACAAAATAAGAGAGAAGGAAGGAAAGGGAAAGAAAAAGGAAAAGAGGAGATAAAGAGAAAGAAAAAAGAGGAAGAAAGGAAAAGAAGGGGATATCAGTTGCAATTTTCTCGCCAACAAGTTGTGAATCGAGGGCCAAAAACCTTGCCTCCCCGGCCCCGCCCCGCCAACAAAAGAGAGCTAAAATGGAACAAAAAAGAGTAAGAAGAAAAGAAAAGGGTGAAAAGAAGGAGATCAGTTGCGATTAATCCCGCCAAAAACGTGTGAATCGGTTCCTGCGTCCTTCCCAGCACTTAAAAGAGAGAGAAAGAAGGGTAGGAAAGAAGAAAAAAAGAGAAAGAAGAAAGGTAGGGGAGATCAGTTGCGATTTTTCCCGCCAACAAGGTGTAGATCGGGGCGCTTGCATACTGACGGGGGCTTGTGCTTGGGCCTGCCCCAAATGAAATTTAAACGTGGTTTATTTCTAATTCGATACCGGTGATTTACAAATGTTGCTGAAATGACATAATTTTCCGAGATTTTTAGTACATTATACTTTTGATGCGTTTGTTGGAAAATGACAAATTCCCAAATTTACAGTCGGGCAAAAAATATACTTATTTAGAGGCCTACATGTCAGGGTCCGCGGAATGGCAGGGCTCGGAGGGCTCGAGCTCCACCCCTCCCCACTTTTGTGGAAAGTATATTAAAGAGAAATAGAAAGAAAGAGAGAAAGAAAGAAAAAATAGTGACCTGCCAGTGTCACAAAATAATGAGGTATCAAAATATGCTCATCTGACCGTGATTAAATGCCTAAAACCCTGAGCTGGGGGCTCCGCCCTGGACCCCACGCCAATGAGTGACCTGCCAGTGCCACAAATAAGGTATCAAATTATACTCATCTGACCGTAATTAAATGCCTAAAAACCTGAACTTCCGGTGGCTCTGCCCCTGACCCACTCAATGGCCCTAAGGCGGACCCCTGGATGCTTATCTGACGGTAATTTAATGCCTAAACCCCTGAGCTTCTGGGGCTCCGCCCCTGACCCCCGAATCACTATGAAAACGTTGAGCGGGGCTTGCATGTAAGAGTGGGGTGATGCGGATGTTTTGTCTGCCCCGGCCTCCCCCAAAAAAAAAACGTTTTTGCTCATTACGTACCAATATTTGGCCTGCATAACTTCAAATTTGGGCCCCTAAGGAATCCTGGATCCGCGCCTGGGTGGAAGGGATATAAACAAATATACAATGACTCATTTTCGGAACAAGCAAACTATTGCACTCAGGAACATCAATAGTACAGCCTCGGGCCGCGATGGCCCTCGGGAGAATATAATACGATTTGATGTTCCTTCGATGCGAATAGTTTTAGCTAGATCCTCGAGTGTCATTTTATATTTGTATATTTGTATATTATTTTCAGTGCATGCATGACAACAATATTCGTATAGATAACGAGAGTGAGGATCCGGAAAGGGATAGTGAAAAAGTAGGAACGAATTTAAGTGACGACAATCGTAATTAACGAAAGTAAAAGAAAGTATTAGTCTAAAATATATGCATCAATTTTAATTACAACTTATTGATTTCACTGTTTTCTTCCAATTTTCAAGTTTTATTACATGATACATATTTATAAAAAAAATTCAAAATGATACATGGGACAGCAAACAAAAGGTTGATATTCTAACGAGTACAATATTAATGAAAAGAAGAAGAAAAATTATAAAATGATAAAAAGAAATTATCTTTAAAAAATATTATTAAAAAAAAAAAAAAAAAAATAAAAAAAAAAAATATAATAATATTGATAATAATAATCGTTAGCACATATCTATTTTCAACCCCCACCTCCCTAGAATCCCGTGGATTTTCCACGGGTCCTGCTAGTCTATATATTAATACGCAAAATCGCCGCGGGGTGCGTAACGGTTCAATGTGAATTTTTGACATCAAACCCGTCTTTCCTCGACCCTGCCCGCCTCGGCCGTGGCGCGGAACGGCGACACACCGAGCGGACCTGATCGGGCATGCCGCGTGCCACGTCGACCCTGTGGTCGCCGTCCATGTCGTTAAAAGGTGGTTTCGGGGTCCCCGGAGGACGGGCGGACGAGAGCACGGCCGGCGTCGTCCGTGCAAGGAGGCGACGAACCCGCGAGAGTGAGTCGGCGAGGCGTGCACCCGCCCTCTGCACGTCTAATCAAAGAGATCACACTATCAAGAGAAGGTCCAGTCCATGATGTGTTGTAGCAAATATGCACGTCGCAAAGGATCGGGCCTATCCCGTGTTAGGCATCTTGCTATATGCAGTCTAATCAAAGAGATACTTTATTAAGAGACACTCCACTCACGTCATGTAGCGTAGCACATGCATGATGCGATGGCTGGGCCTATCCCGTGTGAGGCATCTTGCTATATAGGCCAGCAGCCAAACTGACGATCGAGAACGTATGTATATATGTTGGTTCTACGCTCACACACACACACACACAGTCGAGTTAATTCGTGCGACACTACAATATATTGGCACAAACCGTCCGATTTTTCGCGTAAAATCTTTACTTTGAAAATATTTATACAAATTCTGTGAACCATGCCAACATAATCATAGTCCAAGCTTCTGCTTTATTGGTCTCTTTCATGAAAACTACATTAAATCACAACAATAATAACGCAAATAGATTGTAATTATCGAGACCATATAACTGACGAGAAGGTAAATTCAGCGAGCTTCACGTAATATCAAATGCCTCCGCACGGGCAACTCCGGCGGTCTCGCCAGTCACGGGCTGACGCCATGCAATTACCCTGTGATGAGGCAAACCACTCTACTGCTGTACCTGTAATACTGGCTGTATAGCGTGTCTTTGAGCCGTGCAATGAATTGTTGTTTTCTTTATTTCTTTATTGAATGTGATGTGAATGTGAGTACGGTACATGCTATTACAGAAGTGTCCAAGGAATGAT
>CP137671.1:19796755-20006266 GCA_037976565.1 Mesocentrotus franciscanus
AAGAGAAATAGAAAAAGAAAGAAAGAAAGAAAAAAATAGTGACCTGCCAGTGTCACAAAATAATGAGTATCAAAATATGCTCATCTGACCGTGATTAAATGCCTAAAACCCTGAGCTTCTGGGGCTCCGCCCCTGGACCCCACGCCAATGAGTGACCTGCCAGTGCCACAAATAAGGTATCAAATTATACTCATCTGACCGTAATTAAATGCCTAAAAACCTGAACTTCCGGTGGCTCTGCCCCCTGGACCCACTCAATGGCCCTAAGGCGGACCCCTGGATGCTTATCTGACCGTAATTTAATGCCTAAAACCCCTGAGCTTCTGGGGTCTCCGCCCCTTGACCTCCCGAATCACTATGAAAAACGTTGAGCAGGGCTTGCATGTAAGAGTGGGGTGATGCGGATGTTTTGTCTGCCCCGGCCTCCCCCAAAAAAAAAAAAAAACGTTTTGCTCATTACGTACCAATATTTGGCTCGCATAACTTCAAATTTGGGCCCCTAAGGAATCCTTGATCCGCGCCTGGGTGGAAGATATAAAACAAATATACAATGACTCATTCTCGGAACAAGCTAAAACTATTCGCACTCAGGAACATCAATAGTACTGTTCTCCCTCGGGCGATGGCCCTCAGAATATAATACGATTTGATGTTCCTTCGATGCGAATAGTTTTAGCTAGATCGAGTGTCATTTTATATTTGTATATTTGTATATTATTTTCAGTGCATGCATGACAACAATATTCGTATAGATAACGAGTGAGGATCCGGAAAGGGATAGTGAAAAAAGTAGGAACGAATTTAAGTGACGACAATAATCGTAATTAACGAAAGTAAAAAGAAAGTATTAGTCTAAAATATATGCATCAATTTTAATTACAACTTATTGATTTCACTGTTTTCTTCCAATTTTCAAGTTTTATTACATGATACATATTTATAAAAAAAAATTCAAAATGATACATGGGACAGCAAACAAAAGGTTGATATTCTAACGAGTACAGTATTAATGAAAAGAAGAAAAAAAATATAAAATGATAAAAAGAAATTATCTTTAAAAAATATTATTAAAAAAAAAAAAATAAAAAAAAATATAATAATATTGATAATAATAATCGTTAGCACATATCTATTTTCAACCCCCACCCTCCTAGAATCCCGTGGATTTTCCAGGGTCCTGCTAGTCTATATATTAATACGCAAAATCGCCGCGGGGTGCGTAACGGTCTGCCAATGTGAATTTTTTGACATCAAACCCGTCTTTCCTCGACCCTGCCCGCCTCTGCCGTGGCGCGGGAACGGCGACACAATTCCAAATGGATGGGATCGGGCATGTCGCGTGCCACGTCGACCCCGTGGTCGCCGTCCATGTCGTTAAAAGGTGGTTTCGGGGTCCCGGGGAGGACGGGAAAGGAGGCGACGAACCCGCGAGAGTGAGTCGGCGAGGCGTGCACCCGCCCTCTGCACGTCTAATCAAAGAGATCACACTATCAAGAGACAGTCCAGTCCATGATGTGTTGTAGCAAATATGCACGTCGCAAAGGGTCGGGCCTATCCCGTGTTAGGCATCTTGCTATATGCAGTCTAATCAAAGAGATACACTATCAAGAGACACTCCACTCACGTCATGTAGCGTAGCACATGCATGATGCGATGGGTTGGGCCTATCCGTGTGAGGCATCTTGCTATATATACGCAGCAGCCAAACTGACGTCAACGTAATACGTGGTTCTACGCTCACACACGTACACACACAGTTAATTCGTGCGACGGTTACAATATATTGGCACAAACAGTCCGATTTTTCGCGTAAAATCTTTACTTTGAATATATTTGTACAAATTCTGTGGACCATGCCAACATAATCATAGTCCAAGCTTCTGCTTTATTGGTCTTTTCATGAAAACTACATTGAAATCACAACAATAATAACGCAAATAGATTGTAATTGTCGAGACCATATAACTGAAGAGAAGAAAAATTCAGCGAGCTTAGGTAATATCACATGCCTCCGCACGGGCAACTCCCGCGGTGTCAGGCCAGTCACGGCGCTCACACAATGCAATTTAACCTATGCGGTAACTGCAGCACTCTAGCTATACTGTAGTACCTGTATATAGCGTGTATTTAGATCATTCAATGTTTCATGTTTGAGCCGTGCAATTGTTGTTTTCTTTTATTTCTTTTTTGAATGTGATGTGAATGTGAGTACGGTACGTACATGCTATTACAGAAGTGTGCAAGGAATGATAGGCCTACAGGTGGAAGCAGGCGCGGATCCAGGGGGCAGGGGCCTTGTCCCCCCCCCAGCAAAGAAAAAAAAGAGAGAGAGAAGGAAAAGAAGGGAAAGAGGAGAGAAAGGGAAAGAAAGAAGAGGAAGAAGAAAAGAAAAGGTGTAAATAAGAAGGAGATGGGGGGCGCGAAGGGCCTTGCCTCCCGGGCTGTTGCCTCCCTCATCAACAAAATAAGAGAGAAGGAAGGAAAGGGAAAGAAAAAGGAAAAGAGGAGATAAAAGAAAGAAAAAAGAGGAAGAAAGGAAAAGAAGGGGATATCAGTTGCAATTTTCTCGCCAACAAGTTGTGAATCGAGGCCAAAAACCTTGCCTCCCCCCGCCCCCGCCAACAAAAGAGAGCTAAAATGGAACAAAAAAGAGTAAGAAGAAAAGAAAAGGGTGAAAAGAAGGGAGATCAGTTGCGATTAATCCCGCCAAAAACGTGAATCGGCCTTGCCTCCCTTCCCCAGCACACCTAAAAGAGAGAGAAAGAAGGGAAGGGAAGAAAAAAAAGAGAAAGAAGAAAGGTAGGGGAGATCAGTTGCGATTTTCCCGCCAACAAGGTGTAGATCGGGGGCGCTTGCGTACTGACGGGGCTTGGGTGCTTGGGGCCTGCCCCAAATGAAATTAAACGTGGTTTATTTCTAATTCGATACCGGTGATTTACAAATGTTGCTGAAATGACATAATTTTCCGAGATTTTTAGTACATTATACTTTGTATGCGTTTGTTGGAAAATGACAAATTCCCAAATTTACAGTCAGGCAAAAAATATACTTATTTAGAGGCCTACATGTCAGGGTCCGCGGAATGGCAGGGCTCAGGGCTCGAGCTCCACCCCCCCCACTTTTGTGAAAAAGTATATTAAAGAGAAATAGAAAGAAAGAGAGAAAGAAAGAAAAATAGTGACCTGCCAGTGTCACAAAATAATGAGGTATCAAAATATGCTCATCTGACCGTGATTAAATGCCTAAAACCCTGAGCTGGGGCTCCGCCCCTGACCCCACGCCAATGAGTGACCTGCCAGTGCCACAAATAAGGTATCAAATTATACTCATCTGACCGTAATTAAATGCCTAAAACCCTGAACTTCCGGTGGCTCTGCCCCTGGACCCACTCAATGGCCCTAAGGCGGACCCTGGATGCTTATCTGACCGTAATTTAATGCCTAAAACCCTGAGCTTCTGGGGCTCCGCCTTGACCCCCGAATCACTATGAAAACGTTGAGCGGGGCTTGCATGTAAGAGTGGGGTGATGCGGATGTTTTGTCTGCCCCGGCCTCCCCAAAAAAAACCGTTTTTGCTCATTACGTACCAATATTTGGCTCGCATAACTTCAAATTTGGGCCCCTAAGGAATCCTTGATCCGCGCCTGGGTGGAAGGGATATAAAACAAATATACAATGACTCATTCTCGGAACAAGCTAAAACTATTCGCACTCAGGAACATCAATAGTACTGTTCTCCCGCGGGCCCTCGGGAGAATATAATACGATTTGATGTTCCTTCGATGCGAATAGTTTTAGCTAGATCCTCGAGTGTCATTTTATATTTGTATATTTGTATATTATTTTCAGTGCATGCATGACAACAATATTCGTATAGATAACGAGACTGAGGATCCGGAAAGGGATAGTGAAAAAAGTAGGAACGAATTTAAGTGACGACAATAATCGTAATTAACGAAAGTAAAAGAAAGTATTAGTCTAAAATATATGCATCAATTTTAATTACAACTTATTGATTTCACTGTTTTCTTCCAATTTTCAAGTTTTATTACATGATACATATTTATAAAAAAAATTCAAAATGACATGGGACAGCAAACAAAGGTTGATATTCTAACGAGTACAATATTAATGAAAAGAAGAAGAAAAATTATAAAATGATAAAAATAAATTATCTTTAAAAAATATTATTAAAAAAAAAAAAAATAATATATATATAACAATATCGATAATAATAATCGTTAGCACATATCTATTTTCAACCCCCACCCTCCCTAGAATCCCGTGTCTATGACTTTTGGAATGATGTTTGCATGAATGGGCTGCACATAAACAATGGATAACAGTGGGCCTGTATGTGCCTGTAGCTAGCTCGCGTGTGAAGTGCATTGTACCCAACATTATCAACATAGCGTATGTGCAGTCCTGAGTGTTTTGTTGAGCCTAGCCATGCCTTGTTTGAACATAGACAATAACACAAGTTACATGTAGATTTAGATGATAGATCTTTTAAGTTAGATACAAGTATGTTCTAATGAAATATAGATATCGATTGGATGATTTTTTAATTTTCTTTTCAGATCTAGACCCTAGATCTATAGACCTATGATAAAAAATAAAAAATGGAACATTATTTATTGGGGGAGGGGGAGGAGTCTAACTTTACTAGTCTAGATGTCTATGTATAAATGAGAGCCTGAGTCTGAGGGAAAAAAGGGGTTGCAGCGAGGCCCAGCAGTTGTTCTAATAATCAGAGTTTGATGAAAGGATTAGGCATTACAAAATTTCTCATTCCCGTCACTTTTTTTTTCTCGCCTCGAGTCTCACTGACCCATCTCTCTCTATGCGTGACTGATACACACCTTCAGTAGCAGAATTCTAAGGCATGTGAGTAGTTTGCAGGCACATACCTGTACAAAATACAGAGTCTGAATCGTGAGACTACAGTAGGCCATTTCATGTAGATAGACTTCCCTCAGACATGATATCTTTCGTAAAGTGTCAAATTAGAGTCTGTGCTTGCAGACTAACATTGGGAGTGTTTGTGTGTCTGTGTCAGCTGTGAGCGAGCCCGAGCGTGCAGTAAATGACGTAATATTTATTTCTTCTCTCGACCAATCACGTTGCTCATAAAGTCTCCCATAGCTGAATGGTTTGGGAATCGCAAAAAAAAAAATGTAATAATATTGATAATAATAATCGTTAGCACATATCTATTTTCAACCCCCCACCCTCCCTAGAATCCCGTGGATTTTCCACGGGTCCTGCTAGTCTATATATTAATACGCAAAATCGCCGCGGGGGGTGCGTAACGGTCTGCCAATGTGAATTTTTGACATCAAACCCGTCTTTCCTCGACCCTGCCCGCCTCTGCCGTGGCGCGGGAACGGCGACACAATTCCGAATGGATGGGATCGGGCATGTCGCGTGCCACGTCGACCCCGTGGTCGCCGTCCATGTCGTTATAGGTGGTTTCGGGGTCCCGGGAGGACGGGCGGACGAGAGCACGGCCGGCGTCGTCCGTGCAAGGAGGCGACGAACCCGCGAGAGTGAGTCGGCGAGGCGTGCACCCGCCCTCTGCACGTCTAATCAAAGAGATCACACTATCAAGAGACAGTCCAGTCCATGATGTGTTGTAGCAAATATGCACGTCGCAAAGGGTAGGGCCTATCCCGTGTTAGGCATCTTGCTATATGCAGTCTAATCAAAGAGATACTTTATCAAGAGACACTCCACTCACGTCATGTAGCGTAGCACATGCATGATGCGATGGGTTGGGCCTATCCCGTGTGAGGCATCTTGCTATATATACGCAGCAGCCAAACTGACGTCAACGTAATACGTGGTTCTACGCTCACACACGTACACACACAGTCGAGTTAATTCGTGCGACGGTTACAATATATTGGCACAAACAGTCCGATTTTTCGCGTAAAATCTTTACTTTGAATATATTTGTACAAATTCTGTGGACCATGCCAACATAATCATAGTCCAAGCTTCTGCTTTATTGGTCTTTTCATGAAAACTACATTGAAATCACAACAATAATAACGCAAATAGATTGTAATTGTCGAGACCATATAACTGAAGAGAAGAAAAATTCAGCGAGCTTAGGTAATATCACATGCCTCCGCACGGGCAACTCCCGCGGTGTCAGGCCAGTCACGGCGCTCACACAATGCATTTTAACCTATGCGGTAACTGCAGCACTCTAGCTATACTGTAGTACCTGTATATAGCGTGTATTTAGATCATTCAATGTTTCATGTTTGAGCCGTGCAATTGTTGTTTTCTTTTATTTCTTTTTTGAATGTGATGTGAATGTGAGTACGGTACATGCTATTACAGAAGTGTGCAAGGAATGATAGGCCTACAGGTGGAAGCAGGCGCGGATCCAGGGGGCAGGGGCCTTGGTCCCCTCCCAGCAAAGAAAAAAAAGAGAGAGAGAGAAGAAAAAGAAGGGAAAGAGGAGAGAAAGGGAAAGAAAGAAGAGGAAGAAGAAAAGAAAAGGCGTAAATAAGAAGGAGATGGGGGGCGCGAAAGGGCCTTGCCTCCCGGGCTGTTGCCCCATCCCCTCATCAACAAAATAAGAGAGAAGGAAGGAAAGGGAAAGAAAAAGGAAAAGAGGAGATAAAGAGAAAGAAAAAAGAGGAAGAAAGGAAAAGAAGGGGATATCAGTTGCAATTTTCTCGCCAACAAGTTGTGAATCGAGGGCCAAAAACCTTGCCTCTCCCCCGCCCGCCCCGCCAAAAAAGAGAGCTAAAATGGAACAAAAAAGAGTAAGAAGAAAAGAAAAGGGTGAAAAGAAGGGAGATCAGTTGCGATTAATCCCGCCAAAAACGTGTGAATCGGCCCTTGCCTCCCTTCCCCAGCACACCTAAAAGAGAGAAAGAAGGGAAGGGAAAGAAAAAAAAGAGAAAGAAGAAAGGTAGGGAGATCAGTTGCGATTTTTCCCGCCAACAAGGTGTAGATCGGGGCGCGCTTGCGTACTGACGGGGCTTGGGTGCTTGGGGGCCTGCCCCAAATAAAATTCAAACGTGGTTTATTTCTAATTCGATACCGGTGATTTACAAATGTTGCTGAAATGACATAATTTTCCGAGATTTTTAGTACATTATACTTTTGTATGCGTTTGTTGGAAAATGACAAATTCCCAAATTTACAGTCAGGCAAGAAATATACTTATTTAGAGGCCTACATGTCAGGGTCCGCGGAACGGCAGGGCTCGGGGGCTCGAGCTCCACCTCCTCCCCACTTTTTGTGAAAAAGTATATTAAAGAGAAATAGAAAGAAAGAGAAAATGAAAGAAAGAATAGTGACCTGCCAGTGTCACAAAAAATGAGGTATCAAAATATGCTCATCTGACCGTGATTAAATGCCTAAAACCCTGAGCTTCTGGGGGCTCCGCCCCTGACCGACCCCACGCCAATGAGTGACCTGCCAGTGTCACAAATAACGTATCAAAGTATACTCATCTGACCGTAATTAAATCCTAAAACCCTGAACTTCCGGTGGCTCTGCCCCCTGGACCCACTCAATGGCCCTAAGGCGGACCCCTGGATGCTTATCTGACGGTAATTTAATGCCTAAAACCCCTGAGCTTCTGGGGGCTCCGCCCCTTGACACCCCGAATCACTTTGAAAAATGTTGAGCGGGGCTTGCATGTAAGAGTGGGGTGATGCGGATTTTTTTGTCTGCCCCGGCCTCCCCCCCCCAAAAAAAAAACCATTACGTACCAATATTTGGCTCGCATAACTTCAAATTTGGCCCCTAAGGAATCCTGGATCCGCGCCTGGGTGGAAGGGATATAAAACAAATATACAATTACTCATTCTCGGAACAAGCTAAAACTATTCGCACTCAGGAACATCAATAGTACTGTTCTCCCTCGGGCCGCGATGGCCCTCGGGAGAATATAATACGATTTGATGTTCCTTCGATGCTCGAGTGTCATTGTATATTTGTATATTTGTATATTATTTTCAGTGCATGCATGAGAACAATATTTGTATAGATAACGAGAGTGAGGATCCGGAAAGGGATAGTGAAAAAAGTAGGAACGAATTTAAGTGACGACAATAATCGTAATTAACGAAAGTAAAACAAAATATTAGTCTAAAATATATGCATCAATTTTAATTACAAATTATTGATTTCACTGTTTTCTTCCAATTTTCAAGTTTTATTACATGATACATATTTATAAAAACCAATTCAAAATGATACATGGGACATCAAACAAAAGGTTGATATTCTAACGAGTACAATATTAATGAAAAGAAGAAGAAAAATTAAAAATGATAAAAAGAAATTATCTTTAAAAATATTATTTAAAAAAAAAAAAAAAAAAAATAATAATATTAATAATAATGATCGATAGCACATATCTATTTTCAACCCCCACCCTCCCTAGAATCCCGTGGATTCTCCACGGGTCCTGCTAGTAATATTTAATATCGTTGCCACAATAAAACATCTCAACACATCCGCCTTTATTTTGTAATAATGTGAAAGTCTTGACACCTGAAATTAGCAATAATTTCGATAGCTCCTGTATCCTTTTGAGATTAAAATGGTGTCATACATTTGGGGGAGGAGTGTAGTAGAATACGTGTATGTTGAGAAGTATGATGTGATATCATGGAATGATGTGAGTAATTGAGCTTTAGTTAAACGGATAGGAGATACAATGAACTGGTCCTAGATCATATTGACCTGTTGATTGTGGGAGCAGTGGGTGTATATGAATGAACCAGTGGGTTTATAATCTAAAGTGTCACAGAACAAAAGATAATAAAACAAAAAGGCAGAACAGTCACTTCTCTTGAAGAGAAAACAATGCTTGTGTTCCGGGAACAACTTGAATACCATGATTATGTTATCGACGACATTATATAGTAGCGGCTCAACGATTTTCAGAAAGGACAGGTTATCCCAGACATATAACTGTACTCTTTTGAGACTGGTACTAGGTTGTAAGATGTAAATTACTTTAGAATTGAATTGAATTGAATTGAATTGAATTGAATTGAATTGAATTGAATTTATTAACAACAACACATCACAATGACAGTACATATGAACAATCATACAATACAAAGAATAATACTGATACATAGACTATATACATAACATAAGAGTAATGTTGATTGAACAGTAATGGTTTTAAAACGATATTTAGACATAGCTCTGCATACTATTAAATGTACAAAAGATATGTACGTAAATATGTGTATAACTATATTTAGGTGAAGTTGTTAATGGGAACTAGAAGTTAGCACAAGTGCTAGTCGAGCCTAGTTCCATTCTTTGGCAAGATTTATTTTTTATTTTTTATTTGTTTATACATATAAATGTAAAACTTGTTTGTTTTGTATTTACATATATACAACAAAATAATACAGTATCATGTTACTTTTTTACATTTCTAAAATGAAAAAAAAACAAAAAAGAAAAGAAGAAAAAAAACAACAACACAAAGTTTAAGTGTTTAAGCATTATACTAAAAGATAACAAATCTTTGAACAAATAAAGTCATCAATGTGTTCATAAAAATGAAAAGGATGTATTAATAAAAAATAATATACAGATGTGCGTACATGCACAAATCCTGTAAAAGCTTAAGGCAGCTATAATCGTTAACAAGCAAGTGTATACATATATTAAAGGAAGTCAAGTAAAATAAAAAGGAAAACGAAGGGGGTGAGACTGAGCCCACGTCATTTACATAGAAGGTAGGTGGAAAGATGTCTCCGAAAAGATAACCTCGATGTTTTTAATCTAATTTCATCTGGGAGATCATTCCACAGCTTTGTTCCTACAAACGAAATACAAAATTGCCCTTGCGTTGTCTTACATTTTGGTTGATAGAGTAAGCCACTTTCTTTTCTCCTAGTTGCATATCTGTGCTGTATCATCTGACAATAATCAACTAAAGAGTGTGGTAAAACACCTTTTACCAAATCATACATAAATGTTGATACAAGAAGTTCATGAAGTTGAAAAATATTTAATATTTCTAGACTTTGAAAAAGAGGTTTGGAGTCTGTTCTAAGTGGACTGAATGTAATTGCTCTCATTGCCATTTTTGACTTAAATATATACAATTTAGATTACTTTTGTAAGTGCTCCCCCATACTTCTACTCCATAAGAGAGGTGAGGCTGTATAAAAGCCTTATATAATAACACAAGTATATTCTTGGGAACAAAATGCCAACTATTGTTCTACCTTCATCAATGTATTTCAATAGTGTATTTGCAAGATTAATTAAAGATAACTTAGTGCTATGTTTCTTACGGAAACCATACTGGTGTTGAAACAAGATATTATTTGCTTCCAAATAGTCAATTACACGATTATTTATTATTTTCTCAAAGATTTTGCCCAGTATAGGTAAAACTGAAATAGGTCTGTAATTACCAGCTAGATCTTTACGCCCCTTCTTATAAATAGGTGTCACTTTTGCTACTTTCAGAGCGTCTGGAAATTTACCTCTTTCTATGGAAAGATTGAAAATATATGTTAATGAGCTTGAAATGTATAGGGCAGCATCCCTCAACAATCTTGCAGGCAAATTATCATATCCACAAGCTTTTTGTATCTAAAGTCTGTAAGTGGCATTTCAATTCATTCTCTGTTATTGGTTTTAAAAATAGTGAGTTTTCTGTTCTATATCCTAAATATTCTGTAAAGTCAGAATTCACTGGTGGTATTTCCTTTGCCAGCTTTGGACCTATGTTTACAAAAAAGTTGTTAAATTCGTTAGCTATTTCATTGTCAGATGTTATCACTCTATTTTCTCCACCACCTGAGTGTATATTACGTAAATATAAAAGGGGAAACATATTGTTTCTCGGGATTTGAGAGAAGAATCCATACATTGCCTTGACTACAGGGGGAGGGGTAGTAGAATACATGCATGTAAAGAAGGATTCTTTGAACTTCAGTTGTGGGAGAAGTCAGTATGTATGCATTAATCAGGTGTTTCATGATGTAAAGTATTTCGAACAAATCAAACAAGAAGGCAGAACGGCCGCAAACCAGACCTCAAGTACACTACTCTTTAAGAGAACGGGTTCTTTATTCTGGGGAGGTTCTGAACACCCTGAGTATGTTATAGACTAGATGATATAGGGCAGTGGCGGATCCAGGGGGGCCCCCTCCCCTAGAAAAAAAACAGGTAAAAACACCCTTTTTTGGTTAAAAAAAGAAGATGGGCCCCCTCCCCTAGCGCCCAAGGGGGGGGAGGGGCGGAGGTTGAAATAAATTGCACTGTCCCCACGTTGAGCAAAAAAAAAAAATCAGTGCTCACTACCCCCCACTGAGCGAAAAATCGGCCGGCACGATTTTCGAATGTTCAAAATTTCGGGTGCCAAAACAAAAATGTGCTCACCCCCACTGAGCGAAAAATCGGTCGGCACGATTTTCGAATGTTCAAAATTTCAGGTGCCAAAAAAAAAATGTGCTCACTACCCTCTCACTTAGCGAAAAATCGGCCGGCATGATTTTCAAATTTTCGCACGAAGTGGGCCCCTTTTTGGGCCCCCTCCCTTGCCAGCGGCTGGATCCGCCCCTGATATAGGGGTATATCCATGATTGTCATAAAGGTGGCGATTTTTTTACCCGGTCATGTGATTCGGTTTTCACGCTGACCCTCCTGCAGTTGCACGTCAGAATTAGGGAAGGGGTCGGGGGAGGTGATCAACATACTGGATGTCAAGTCTTAATCTTTTATAATAATAACATTATGTTGGATATACAATTGTTGGCAGTAAACTACTTTAACATGTTTTAAACATTACATCATGATACAGTTGCCATCCTCATTCATTTACAAAAGCGATAAATTATTCTGACATTTGATTGAAAAAAGTACTTTGAAAATCTAATTTCACATAACATAAAAGTGTGAAAACAAGTTAACATGGAACACTTTGCAGTTTCCAAAGGGATACAAATATAATACAAACGGGGAAGAAGAGATTTAACTTTTCATTTTGTAGGTTTTCTTTCTTCTATTTAGTTTAAATAGTCTCTCCATCAGCATTTCCGTAGAACTCCGAATTGTCAAATGGAATGAGAAATATGGTATATATTATTCACTATCAATCTGATAACCTTCACTCTGTTTTCGTTTCACCCATGTTTATGACAGTGGCTCAGAATTTCGCTTCCTTTTCCTGAAACAACTAATGTTTCCTACCTTATTCTAAACGATGTACTAATTGGTAAAATCATCCACTTGCGTTTGACTATAGAAATGAGTACACTTCCAGTACAACAACACGCGTAGTGATTTGCTTTAAAGTCCTAAAACATATGATAAAATCGATACCTTTGCAGATGACGCTATCGACGAAGATGTTGAGTAGAAGTCATCGTGTAGCGTGACCTTGGGCCCGTATTCACCGTACTCTTGGTTACCGAGTGTCAGGTACTTCAAATGAGGCATCTTACAGATGAACTGAGCGAGATCACGAGATGCAGAGGGACGTTTACTGAGATCCAACGAATCGATCATAAGAGTCTCAATCTATTATGAAAGTAACATCATGTTGAATGAATAATTACAAATAACCAACTAAAATTATGATCAAAATTTAACAATATGTTTTAAATTGTACAACTATCTTTGCTAACAAAAACAAAAATATCCCCCAAAATCCACATATATTGTAATGAAGTCTTGACACCTGAAATGAGCTCTAATTTCAATAGTTCCTAACCGGTCATAACTGTTGAAGATAAATAGGTGGAATTTACGGGGTGAGCCCGAAAACCTTGTTTATGTTATCGTACATTAAACATCATTCAATGTGATACTTCACAACGACATTGTAATATAGTGGCGGATAATCCAGGATTGTCTGAGAGCAAATGGATTTTTGCAGGGGGAAAAGATTTGGTAATCCCGCTGGCTCTCCCATATTTGCTGATCGAGAAGGAAAAAAACATTCCGAACATTGATATCTTGTTTTCTTCCTTCTTTTCCATTCACTAAAGTTAGATTTCTATTAAACCAAGGAAGAATATTATTGGGTAATAACGATTGGAGCGATAACATTTTCAATTTAGTCTAAATAGCCGTCTCTCCATCAGCACTTCCGTAGCACTCCGAATCGTCATATGGAATTAAAAAAAATATGGTACATATTATCCACTATCAATCTGATAACTGATAACTCTGATAACTCTGTTTTCGTTGTATCATGTTTATGACAGATGGCTCGTAATTTCGCTTCCACTTCCTGAAACGTTTAACGTTTCCGGCCTGTTTCCTCTTAACGGTGTACTAACTTGGACATTAATACTGTCCAATTTTGTTTGACAATATAAATGAGTAGACTTCCAGTACAAAATAATGCGTAGTGATTTGTCCTAAAAACATATGATCAAATTGATACCTTTGCAGATGACGCTATCGACAAAGATGTTGAGTAGAAATCATCGTGTAGCATGACCTTGGGCCCGTAGTTACCGTAGTCTTGTTTGCCGATTGTCAGGTACTTCAAATGAGGCATCTTACAGATGAACTGAGCGAGATCACGTGATGCAGAGGGGCGTTTACTGAGATCCAAATTATCGATGTTAAGAGTCTCAATCTGTTAGGAAAGTAACATTAGGTTGAATGAAGAATTACAGACAACCTACTAACTATATTCAAGATTCAACAATAATTTGTTTAAATTGTCTGAGAGCAAGGGGATCTCTTTGCCGTGGAATAAGATTCGGTAATCACACTGGCTCTCTCGTATTTGCCGATCGGGGAGTAACATAAATCATTTTGACCATTGTTATCTTGTTTTATTCCTCCTTTTTCATTCACTAAGGTTAGATTTCTATTAAACTAGGGAAGGAGTGGGTAATTACGATTAGAGCGATCAAAGATGAAGAAAATAATTTATTTGGAAACCCACTGGCTTAAATCATGAAATGTAACATCAAACATAAGTATTATATGAATAGTTTAATGTAATATTTCTCTCTTTTTATGTACTAAAAATAAGTTCAAGAAGTTTGAAATTTAAATCTATTTTTCTAAAAACAAACCTGTTTCTCAGTATTCTTCTAAATCATTTGTGGTATGTGTAATAATCTTTATTCATGATCATACATCATAACATAATAATAAAGATGTAACATAAAACCCAGGACAGATACTTAAATTGCATCGGATACATCTCATACAGGGTTACAATGACAATACATAATAACAATAACGGAAAGTAAAACATTAAAACATCAGTTTTTTAAATGAAAACATTTATAGTTCTTAACAAATAACAATTAGATTACATGTATTTATATAAATGAGAGAAATAGAGAAAGAACGAGAGCAATAGAGTAGTAATTAAAGAAAGAGTGGAAGTGAGAATGAGCGAGCAAGAAAGGCACAGATAGAGAGAGGGGCAGAGAGACAGAGAAAGATACAGAGAGAGAGAGAGGGAGAGGAGAAAGAAAGAGAGGCAATGAGAGAGAGAGAGAAGGTAAGAGAATAAAGAGAAATCAGAAATCCCGGTAAAAGCATAATTATGCCTACCAACTTAAACTAAACAAATACTCTTCCAGGCATAAAGTTGACGAGTGTGTTCTGGCCGGGAATAAGATCGAATTGGCCTAAAGAGTAACATGAAAAAAATAATTAGATATACCTCACTATACACATTTCCTTCTTTAAAAATAATTGAATTGCAGGAAAAAGCTAAGAAATATTCACATAAATGTTTAGTTTACGCATTCAGAAATGCCTCAGAATGTACCAAAATTTTCCCGGAGCCCACGTCGTAAAGGCTTCGCGCTCGCAATTTCGTACATTTTACACCCCTCCCCCCTTTTGAAAATCCTGAATCCGCTCATGATACAGTTACATACCGTGGTGATATCTATCAATCTTATGACACCCGGAAAACTGTTATCCTGACTGAATATGGCATCCATTTAATTTAAAAGAATGATCTACCAAATATACGACAACGTGGATAATACATATATTTATACTGACCTTGGAATCGACTGCTTTATTCGCAAGCACCGAGTAGAAGACATCATGCATAGTACTAGCGATCGTCACGGATCTCAGTGATTGTGATGAGCACATGCATTCAGCCAGGTCCTCTGAAGCTGTCCGTCCACATGGCTTCTCAATAATCAGGTCATCCTACAATGTACATGAACACAAATAATATTGTGAGGCTAGAAACATAAATCATCAAAATAATACCATATTATCCTGATTAATCACCTTAATTGATACTGATTTAGTAATAATTTTTTTTCTTCCATTTTCCGTTTGGTTCTTATTCTGTTTTCATAATCTATATATCAATATGACCATCAAATAATCTAATAATAACATAATGCATTTTAAAGGAATTATTTTGATCCCGCCAAATAAAAAATGTCTGGGTTCAGTACGTTATCTCATAATAATTCAAGTTAGCGTTTTATCATATTGGTTTGAACAGTATACATGTGCAAATCCTTTTGGGATTCGTGATATTAAAAGTGTTATATTATTAAACAAGGTTTCATTGCAAATACATGCAAGACGGGTTGTATTGCAATAAAAATCAATCACAACTCCTATTAACAGACTAAAGTCCTAATTCTCTTTAATTCTTGTAAATAATAATAGTAAACACTTACGTGTACATTGCAGTTTTCAGATTAAAAATGAAGATCAGAATTGTACCCATGCTTGATCCATAGAAGTGGTTTTAAACATGCTCCGTGATTGAAGAAAATTGATTCTATCAAGCTACTTTTCAACATTTGGGTGAAGAGAAATTTGTACAGAATGCACTGCCTTATTAGCGCATGTCGGGGTTTAAAGCATCGTTCGTATACAGGGTGTATGTATACAGTTAAGTGTTCAAACCAAACGACATCATCCTAAGTCTGAGAGAATGAAATTTAAGTCAAATAGAAACTTTATCACTCGAAGGGATCATACAAAGATGAAATGTATACGTTGCTACGACGTTACTTTCCTTACCACTTCACGATGATTCATGATGAAAATATGTCCCGATACTGTGTGTGCCTGCATCTCTTCAGTGATCTTCAGTGTCTTGCTGGACGTAGTCAATAGAAGATCCGCCACTGCTTTGGCCACTGCTTGGTCTTGGCTCTCGTATGCTACATCTACGATGAAGTCATCAGCAATACGGCGATGTGGGCGCTCTGTTTTCGACGCTATGAGACGAGATACGATATCCAAGCCGACCCCCTTCTGCTGGGCCGAGGTGAAGTACAGTAGGTGCCGGTATTCCACTCCTTCCGGTATGATATTCGCTATCAACCTGTCATACTCATTACGGTTCGAGTTGTAAAGAGATTGAAGATATATTCCTGATAGATACTCCTGGAAAAGCTTATGGGGAAACTGCAACGATTGGACTACTGAATTCGGATTATTTCTTCTGTCTCGCCTCGGAAGAATTTTCTTCTCTCTGGTGAGTACACCAACTTTACAACCTACATCGATGGACTCTGGATAGCTCTGAAACTCTTCTGCTGTGAATACTAACCGTCTCTCGAGAAGTCCCTGAAAGGCAATGCGGCCAATGTGAATCAGGTGATGACGAATATCTGAACAATGTTCCCTTAATTTGCCTTCAACAAGACCTGAAGATGGAACGTGCTTCGATAGGTAATGATCAACCAAAAAGTCAATCATCTGATTGAAGAGCTGGGAAAATGATTGCAGCTTGGACATTGCATCTCGGCGCTCTCCATCAAACTCTTTCCACATGATACACAGCATGGCTGTGTATATGGGGTAGGGAGCCATGTTCTCTCCGATCACATTGTTATTTGATTTGAATCGGCTCAGATTTTCAGAGGAAGCTATGTCTGGATGAAAGAACTTGGTGATGTAAGAAGAGAGGTTTTCATCAGAGAAACCTTCTACAGCAATGAAAGCAAACACCTTTCTAAGATCGGCATTCATCCTAATCTCATCTGATCTCCATTGTCGTGATGTGATTAGTACTGTCCCTGACTTGAACAGACGATTGAGAGTGATCAGGGCAATTTGCTGATTGCTGTCAAGATCGACAACAAATTCATCTAGGCCGTCCAGGACAAGAAAGACGTCATCCGGATTTGAGAGGATGTGCTTGTCTAACTGTTTGGCTGTGACGGGATTGTTGTCAGAAAGATACGACTTCACTATCTCTCCAACAGTTTTGGCCTCTGCCTTGCGAAGTAGGATGACAAGAACCAGTTTGAAATCTTGGTATCCTTTTCCGTGGATCCAATCCCAAGCGATCTTGGCGCAAAAAGTGGTCTTCCCTACACCACCTTCACCTTCTACTAACAAGCGTTTGGGATAAATTCCGTTGACTTTGGTCCTGAGGAGGTTGTCGTAGAGTAGCGGTGTCTTGAGTTTTGTACCTTGTCTTCTTCCATCAACGTTAGGTTGGTGAAGATACGTTTAAATTCAAGTACAAGTTCGCTGTTTAGTGGATCGGCTTGAATCTGACAAAAATGAATTGTCAAATAGTGTTTGACCTCTTCAGCAACCCGTGGGATTTCCTCCTCTGTCATGGACGGTATGTGATCACCAACCTGACCTGTGATGAGATGGTGAAAAACATTGTCTTTAAAATGATTAGAAAAATATGAACAGTGTAGATCGTGACGATCTCACGGGGAAGCTCTGATAATGGATGACAATCTTTTCCATCGCGGCTCCTTTTATTTAATTGTTCAAACGTTACGAGTTGTATTGGTTTATTTCGTTAAGTTGTCGAATGATATTTAACCTCTTGGTTTTTTTAAATATATGAATATTGATTACGTTCGGCAGTGGGTAAAGGCTGCGTAAGTGCAGCAAGCTGCACGTTAGTCCAGAAACTGGCCTAATAGTTTGTTTAATAATCTCCACTATACTGAACCGCGCCTCCACGCCGAAGAGGTAGTGATCCCCGAATATCTACGCCTGGCGAACTATCGATAAGATTCGTGGATAGACGCCATCTTTGGTTTGAATCAGGTAAAGGATGGGAGTCGAGGTCCATGGTAAAAACCGTCCAGATTTTGGATTAGATGCACGCGTGTGTCGACTTCCCGTGTAATGAAAGAACTGTTCTGCGCGTTTCCAGGATCGACCACGGGATCGACGTGCCAGAGCTCCAAATCTGCCTTGATTAAAGGCTACTCCTTAGTTTGCTGCACTGTTTTAATGGAATACGTAATTATAGTTATACATTTATCACATAATGCTAAATCTGTGATTGCTTTAGAACAAAATATGGCTCGTCTTCTAAGTAGAACTTGGTTAAAAGCTTCATTTGAATATTTAACTTAAATGTTGGGGTGTGCTCACTTTTGTTGGATACTGCATATATAGGCCTGATGTGTGTTTGGTGGGGATGGTGTTTTGTTTGCGTCTGTATGTGTGTATTATACTGTACCTTTCCGTACACAATCAGCAAGTTGAACCGGCTTAATGCTTTCTAACTTGTTGACTAGTATGTCCCTTGCCTCGCTCTCATGTACTGTCTTCCACCATTCGTAAAGCATCTGATAGGTAGCTTGCATGGAGTTGCCCAGCTTGTCTTTCTCAAACCGACTTAGTTGAGCCTCAATGAATCCTAATGCCAGTCCGACCTTCCTGAAATCTGAGGGATCCATAACATCGGCAAGGAGATAGAGCTCGAGCTCGGTCACACCTCCAGGGCTAAATTATAGACAAAAGAAGAATAATTAATTTCATATAGCGCTAATAGATATTTACGAAATTGTTGTATCAAAAGAACTTTCATATCATCCTTTGACTTGCATATACACTGTTTTACTGTTTAATGATATTTATCAACATTGCCTATATTGCAAGCACTCCAACAATACTGCAAAATATTAAAAGATATGTAGACCTGTTAAACGCAATGAGAATATGCAAAACTTCTACACATTCTGATTTTATTCATCAAGTCCAACGATAAATATTTACCAGCAAAGTCAACGGCTGTGAGTTATTCTACTTAAAGACCCTGTCCGAAGTGAAAAATGAAATAGATGAATTATATATCAAAGGAAAGCTTACAAGCCATAGATTACAATGATACCAATTGTATGTTACTTTATTGCCTGTCAGACGAGTAACAGCTCTCTCAAAACTCGAAATCTAAAGCTTTGAAAATCGGGAGTTGTTGACCTAAGAACTAGCTATCGAATTGATGACATCACCGTATGTGGAGTACGCATATTCACAATGACTTTGCATTAATTAAGCACGGCTCATCGCCTCAGCTATATAGGCGAGCACATATGGTGTCGTCACTGTAACTGCAGCAAATTCGACCCCTGTTGACCTGTAATTTGGAGAAGTGCGGAAAATAAGGTTTTAATTCGCTTTTGTGCAATACTGAAAGGGAAAATATTTGAATTCCTTTATATTTGTATTCTACGCTCATTCAGCTTTCCATTGATATAAAGTTGTATTTTCATCGGATAGGGTCTTTAAATTTAAACCCAACGCTGGGATTAGGCTTTGTTCAGAATCAAGATTAACAAACGAAATTAGCCTGAGGTCTAATTGAATTATCGTTCGGTAAACATGATCTTAGATCCATAGTCTGGTTTAGTAGAATATGGACTGATGGATTTTAATTTTTATAGGATACTCTTTCATGCTGCTTACTTATCATTCGGACCAGGGTTTCGTTCTACGTCACCGGATCTCAATAGGAGTATGTTGGTCATGTCTGGACAGTCATTCCCTTTGATTGTATCTGCTTCACCGCTGGTTGTCCCCGGTTCGAGGACCGGATAGGTCGGTGATCCATGATATTCCGTTACTTTCTGGAGGACAATTATGGACAGAAGACACTTTTGAAAAGGATGATCAGACATTATTGTCAAATTGCAGGTAGAATCACGAATGAATAAGAATTAAGAGTAAAGGGCATTTTTACTATTGATTACAATGTAATGAATTTCAAATCCATAATTTCCACAGAAATTTAAATGATCAGATCGTTCTGTGTAACATTTTCTCATATCAAATAGCTAACTCTTTTAATTTTTCTAATTACATGTACCTGTTCAAGAGCCCTTTTTACAAACATGACAAAAAAATTATCATGTGCAGTGCGTCCCACAAAAAAACACGAAACCCCAAAACAAATTATTATTGTGAAAATGCTATGAGCTGTATCATTATAGTTCCTTGCTTATCACGTTGTAAAAGTATATGCTTTCAAATGATACATTGATTATATTAATCCATACACGCTTTACTGAGCAACAGCGTTTTGGAAATTGCATGTGAAAATCCAATAGTGCCAGATTTTACTAAAACCGTGAAAACATTAGGACCACACGCGAACATTATCGAATATGACCTGAAAGAAACAAAAACTTTAAAATATAATACGAAGATTGATTTAACATGCTTCTTTTAATAACAACAAATAAATGATAGTGGAAATAATGCCGATGGTGTGTGTTAAACGGGGCACTTTTCATTGCTTCAGGGCTATTTATTGTTTTAGGGGAATATCAGGGTGTGCCCTTGTTTATTTTATTGCACATTACCCCTCAACGGAAACATTGCAAAATCATCTTTTTACACTTACAATTTATTAGCGTCATGTTCGCACGCGATATTAATTAACGTTTCCACGGTTTACACAAATCCGGCGAAAATGAAATTTGACATGCAATTTTCAAGACAATGTTCCCCAGTGAAGATTAATGCGATCAGTGCATTATTATTTGAAAGTATATTACTTTATACTTTATGAAAAGCAAGGAAGTATACTTATACAGCTCACAAGTTGTTCAACATAACCAATTGAATTCGGTTTTGTTTTCTTTCTTTTTTCAGAGACGCACTGTAAAGTTTTCTGTTTGTCTGTGTGTTTGTTTATTTATGTGAGAGGGTTGGTTAGACAAATACACTTAAAAAAATAGCACTCATACCTTGATAGATGGTGTTGTTCCCTCGGTGTTTCTCGTTGTATCTTGCCTGGGCTTAGGTGATAAGTCCAATGACTGGTCCTCTATCCCCGACGGTGCAGAGTTTGAGTCCTCCTTGTCTAGTTTGATACGATATGGCTCACCATGAACGGCTGCAGGTACATGTAAGTACGACTCTGATGTGCCAACTTCAAGTTGGTCTGTTTTACTTATTAGAGAGGATTCAGGTGACATGAAATTAATGGTTATGTCTCTACCGTCCACTGTGTCTTCCGTATATGGTCGGTGATCTTGGTTCTGCACGTCAGTAGTATCACGGTCAGGGTCGGTCTCATTTGCCGTTGAAGAAGTATTGTTTTCAGCACACGAAGACTCAGAATGAGAGACCTCTGTAGGTCCGGGGCTTTTTACACCACATGAGGGTCCACTCTCCTTGACAGCATCACTCTCTGAACCTTCACATTGTGACCGAGTCTGAGAAGTGCGAGGCGAAGTTTTACATTCTGAGTTGTTTTCTTCGGGTGACTGAACATTCTTGGCTCTTTTGATCAAGTTGACAAGTTTCCTCCAAAAGTAGTTGTAGTCATATTCTTTCGTCCGCCGACGTATAAACGTGCCAATTCTGACACGCCATTCACCGAGAGACACAGGCATGGTGACATCCAGATGCTGTATGACAGATTTAAAGAAAATACAGAAATCAGTGAAAATGGAAAATACTTGGATTAGTATACCTTTTTAATATATATTGTTGCTACATTAGCAGTGATTCACACTTTGAGACTGTACTACAAACCAAAGTTGGAGATGATGAAGTGATTATCTTCAAGAATAAAGTGTCTGACCATTATGCGTGGGACTGGGCGGGGGTGTATTTGTATTTCAATCCGTCCATAAACCACTACGAGCTCCAGCCTCTTCTTCCACAACCCCTATTTTCCTCTCCCCCCCCCCAAGATTATTAAGAGAAAACAAATTTGGCTTTAATTCAATATGGTTCAACTCCAACGGAATGTGGCAAGAGTCATGAGAGTGTGCGTGTGCTACTTTGGGTAATTATAAGGGGTCTGTTCAATACGAAAACGAAACCACTATATATGACGGGAATTTGAAACTAATGGTAGCCAGGCAACCATATACATATATCTTGTCTAGTAAGGCAGAAAGACATTATTTATGATGCAAATCATATTTATTTTTGGTATGGGACCAATAGAAGTGTATACTTATGGTATTAGAGTAAGAGAGAAGAGTGAGTGTTTGTGTGTGGTTGTGCGTGTTTGCGTGAGAGAGATAGAGAGAGAGAGTGAGAGAGAGAGAGAGAGAAGGGGGTGTTAAGCCTCGACATGCTTCCTTTCCGATAGGTCTTTGGTATAGTTCTTGAGAATAATTATAAACAATAGGTTGAAAGAAGTCTCACTGATTTGCAGGTTTAGAGTAATTGTAGTTGAGAACTCTGGGTTGAGTTAATCTCCCCGAAGATTTTCGGGGAGATTGGCAAATTCGACTGGACTGTTTGCGAGGGTGAGAATGAAAGGCAAGGACTGTCTGATTGGGGCCGCGACACGGATATGGCGCGCCATTTGACCAATAATTCAGATAAACACTGTTTATCGTCGAAAAACACTGTTTATCGACTGATAAACACAGTTTCTCTCGATAAACACTGTTTATCGGCGATAAACACTGTTTTTCGCCGAAAAACGACGATAAACAGTGTTTTTCGACGATAAACAGTGTTTATTTTTTATCTGATATATTGGGCAAATGGCGCGCACTCGTACTCCAGATCAGAGCCGTATGAACTACTCCGCACGTTAGTCAGGTGGCTTAGTGAAATTACCGTTACTTGCCTGATAAAAGCACCATTTTTGGTACAGGGCTAAACGATATTAGGCTAGGAGCCCCCGGCAAAAAAAAAATCAATTTAAGGGTGTGGGGGCGAGGGCCTCTTTTTGGAGCCCCCAAATAATTTCATAACATTGATTTGTTGTTGTACAACGCCATTTTTGGTACAGGGCTTCCTTAGGACCTACTGAACGATATTAGGGTAGGAGCTCCCGGCAAGAATATCATATAAGGGTGTGGGGCGGGGCGTCGCCTCGTAGCCCCCAAATAATTTATAAGGTAATATAACATTGATTTGTTGTTGTACAAATGCCATTTTTGGTACAGAGCTTCCTTAGAACCTACTGAACGATATTAGGGTAGGAGCCCCCGGCAAGAATATCATATAAGGGTGTGGGGCGGGGGCATCGCCTCTTAGTCCACAAATAATTTATAAAGTAATATACCATTGAGTTTTTGTTGTACAAACGCCATGGGGCCTCCAATCACACATATATGAATACGTCATACTCTCTCTAAAATAGATAAGATTTGAATTTGGAGATCTACTTTATCAGAAAGATTGTATTTTATTCACCCTAGAAATGTTCTTAACACAAATTATCCCTTACGCCCCTTTGCCTTATCACTGTTTCTTAATACCAGTACTTATCTAAAAAAAAATCCATGATGTAGACTTTTTTACCCTTTAAACATGTTCATTGCCATTCACGAATACGATATTCTATTCCACTGGTTGAGTGGTATCACAAGCGTCTATATCCTGAAAGGAATGACTTAATGGAAACATACCTTGATTGAAAACTGCTTTTATATTTTTCACGCGGACGGGTACTGCATAAAAAGTTTATTGTTAATGACCGAAACATGGGGAGCTTGGATTGAAAAAAAAAAAATTACCGTAGATTCTGTAGAGTAGAATCAATGTACAAGTAGTTCTTTGTCTAAACCCCAATAGTATAAGGTTACAGACCTAAGCTGTTTGGAATACATAGGAATTACGGACCATTTTTTTCAGTAAGAGAGGGGATGACTAATTTTGCCTGGTAGGAACGTCAGTAATCATTGTATTTTTTCATTGTCCCATGCGGGGACAATATATACTGTAGTGGTGAGAAAGATTATTGTTAATGACTGGCAACCGGGTGCGTCTTATTTTTTCGTACCACAGCGAGCCCAGATTCCAGTATGAACTCATTTTCATACATAACAAGCTACGACAGCTTGCAAAGAGGTCACAAACAATTAGACTTTGATTATTTGTTGCTTTGCCTCACTATTTATAAACGCAAAAAACTGAATAATTACCGAGATTCGAACCCTCAAGTCAACTCCAAAGTTCTATTAGTATTAGTACGCGGTCCTTACCGATTGAGCTAACGGTGAGCTGATGAAAGGTTGATTTGTATAATTACTATCACCCTATTAACAACCCTACCGGATTCCATGTGCGCATGCCCTGGTTTCCTTTGCGAGTGCGCATGCGCAGGTTTCCTTCGCGAGCTCAATCTAGGCTCGCTATGGTACGAAAAAATAAGACGCCAACCGGGTAGCCTGGGTGAAAACAAGTTTGTATAATAGATTTAGTAGAGTATTATGTCTATACTCCAATAATATGATAAGGGTTTAACAATTTAAACGCTGCAAAAGTCATTCATGCTCTAGTAACATCACGGCTGGACTATTGCAATGCATTTATAGTTGGTCTACCAAATTGTTCAATATCTAGACTGCAGAGAGTTCTACACATCGCTGCGAGAGTTCTGGTACGTGTGAAGAGGAGAAAACACATCACTCCAATCCTGAGACAGTACCACTGGCTCCCAGTTAAAAAACGGATTAAATACAAAATCCTAACGCTTGTCTTTAAGGCACTCCATAATACTGCACCTGAGTACCTGAAAGCTGCCAAGTGACATTCGAAACATTAAATGCCAAGAAACCTTTCAGAAACATGTTAAAAAGCTTTTATTCACTCTGAGTTACTAATGCTATAATGTTGTTAAATGCTGGAGAAAGATTCGTGCATTTTGTTTTAAATAGCGCCTTGAGTAAGACTTTAGATAAGCGCGCTTCATAAGTATTTATTATCATTATTATTATCAAACCAAACTAAAATCATTCGAGTTTAATCAATGTAATGACATGCCTTTGTTTGTATACTGACTGTCGTAAGAATAATTTTCTTCAGCCGAATGTTGAAACAGGTTCTCTCCCTTTTGCCAAGTATAAGAGTATATAACAAAATACGATACATGAATGGTTTTTGTTCATGTAAGCATTTCCTGTGTTTTAAAATTGTATCAAAACGATGTGTATGATGTAGCACTAATTTTTTTTTTTCCCAACGGGGGCCGGGGACAGTGCTATTTTTTTTACTCGACATCCACCCCCCCTTAAGCGCCAGGGGAGGGGGCCCATCTTTCTTATTACCAACAAAGGGTGTTTTTACCTGTTTTTTTTTTTGCCACGGGAGGGCCCCCACCCCCCTGGATCCGCCACTGTGTGATAGCCCAACAGTGCCAGGAAGCGATCTTCTGGACCGATCCAGGAGACCACACCGCGAAGTGGTCACCTCGACCGGTTCGCTTCATAGACTGCTCCAGACCACTCTAACGTGCAACCGGCAGCGAGTGTGTTTTGGCGGGAAAGTAATGAAAGACAGAAAGAGATTACAGTACAAGAATACAAACAGAGAATAACACAAGGAGAGATAACAAGAGAAAATCATAGAATGATATAGACAAAGAACAACATAAGGAAAGGAAGGGAAGAGAAAATTATAGAACGATAAAAACAAAGAATAGCATTAGAAAAGGTGATAGAAGGAAAAACAAATAAGAACATAAGGAAACACAGAAAGGAAAATCAAAGATTGATGAAACAAAGAATAGCATAAGAGAAGGTGATAGAAGGAAGAAAAAAAATAATAACATATTAAGGAAAGACAGAAAGAGATAGTAGTAGAATGATAAAAAAAAACAAAGAAAAACATAAGTAAAGGTGATAGAAGGGAGAAACAGAGAAAAGTAAAGGGGGAGATAGACGAGGAAATTAAAGAATGAAAACCAAAGAATAACATGAGGAAAGACAAAAAAAGAAGATGATAGACGGGAAAAAACAAAGAATAACTGTAGAAAATACAAGTTGAGAAGACAATAGACTGCATAAGCGTAAAGAGAAAGAACAACCAAGGGAGAGATATACGAGGAAATGGAAGAAGGAAGAACAAAGAATAGCATATGGAAAGACAGAAATATAAATATTAAGATGATAGAATGGTAAAGATAAAGAATAAGAAAAGGAACGATAGAAAAGAAGATGAAAGGAGAACAAAAATAATGAAATGGGAAAGTTAGAAAGAGGAGGGAAGTAAAGAATAACGACAAGAAAGACATATGAGACGATGATGGAAACAGACGAAAATAACATAAGGAAAGACAAAGACACAAAACGATAACAAATGGAAACAAGAATAATATAAAGGCTAGAAAGATAAGATCATAGTACAATGATTATATTAAAGAATAACAGATTGAAAGAGAAAGAAAATGACAGAAGAATAACAAATGTCAAGAACAGAAGATATGAATATTAAGTGATAGAAAGATTTTAAAATGACAAAAGGAAAAGAAGAAAGAGAATATTAAAGAAGGATAAAGATAAAGAAAAAATGGAAAAAAGAGAAGGTGAAAGGAGAAAAACTAAGAATCACAACCATGTTATAAAAATAGAGAGAAAAGACGATAAAAGGATACAAACTAAAATAGCTTAAAGGTAATGCAAAGTTTTGGAAAATTTTGAAAATTGGATGGATAGTAATTCTTTAAAATTTTGATATATTTGGATGCCACTGAGGATGTATTATAAGCACTAGAAAATTTAGCCCCTAAAACATTTCTGCTTTCGAGAAATTGAATAATTACAAATTTACCGGTGCTCCCGGTAAATTTCATATATTTCAAATAGCGCCTAAGGCCATTCCATGGTAGCTGCGACCATGAAAATCTCAGAATATGCAGTTCTGATATATAATTTCCAAACGGGAATAGCAAATCGGCCGATTGTAGTCAAGAAACATTGTTTTAAAGCTAAAGTAATATCAGTCTTGAGAGGGCGCTATACAACATAAAGAGTTTATTATTTACAATTTCATCACTTTAGACTCGATTTCAACCGCGACAACGATCATTGAATATTGTAAAATCGCATATGCTTCCAATATGTTCATTTTAACCAAATTCATGACCCCATACCAAAACTTTGTAATACCTTTAAGGATAGATAGAACATTACAAATTCTGAACAACATAATAAAAGGAGAAGAACAATATATAGATAAATATGTTAATGGATACCATGTAATAACGTATGCGAAAAAAAAGGATAACATTATGAAAATATTTTCAAAAAGTAGAGTTGAAAGGAAAAACAAAACAAGAAATAACATAAACAACTTTTTTCTTTAAAATGATAGTTAAGTTTTGTTGCAGAGGGCGCTACACGAAATATTTTTGAGATAATAAAAAAAACTGAGTGTCAAATTAAAAAGAACATACAAGTTAATTGACAAAACCGCCTTTGTTTGATCAAAATCGGTTCAGAGACGGCTGAAATATCCAAAAATATAACCATTTCTAATATTTGTGGGGCACCACAAATATTCGATAATTTTGAACCAGCCGTTGAAAAAACGAGATAGCGCCTTATTGGCCCGAATTCACAAAGGAGGTTTACATTTAACCCATGGTTTAAACCTTCATTTACATAACCCATGGTTTAAAATAAGCGCAAAATAAGCGTACCTTGCCTTGCGCGCGTCTAATATTGGACCTCTGACTTGTGTCGCGCTTATTTTGCGCTTATTTTAAACCATGGGTTATGTAAATGACGGTTTAAACCATGGGTTAAATGTAAACCTCCTTTGTGAATTCGGGCCAATACGTTTTATTCCAGCCAATGCCAATGTTGGCTTTTTGTTTGCTTTTCGCGTTGGTTATAAGCACAACCAGCCGGCCCGTGTATTGTTGTTATTAATTAATTATTTAATTAACGGTCACCGTATTTTTTAGAAAGTGGAGGTGAATTGGGTTGATCGTGTTTAATCTAAATTTCACACATTTCTGGGTCTAAAATTACCTTCATAGCAATTTTAGGTCCTAAAAGGGCACTAGAAATGTCATAAATAAGAATAAGAGCAATAACCATGCACTTTAAAGGCATTTGCGGTCTTAAACAAGAACTCAGCTATCCCTTTAAAGGGGTAGGAAAAAGAAGAGTCTAGGTTAAAGAAAGGATTGAAATAGCGCAAACAGGGGGGGGGGGAGTAAATTTGTGATGGAAACAAAACAAAACCATAACTTGCAGGCCTGCAGTAGGCCCTAAATACAGTTGGATTCCGCGCGAAAATGCACCATGCTATCATAGCAACAGGACAAATGTTTCTGTTTCTATGGCATCACGTGTCTCATCAGGGAAAAAAAATTGTTTACAAAATTGTGAAACCAAACGAACCGTACCTCTAGGGCGGTCCAGTGGATAGGTCTAGCATATATCGGTCCAGGAAAGTGAGTGAGAAAGGGGTCGTACAACAGGTTGTACAACATTAATGCCCGTCCTCTGTGTGTGTAATTGGGTTTTTTTACAGACGTGTATCAATCAGATATGATTATTTACGTCTGGGGACCGACCTTTAACGTCACCATCCGAGAGAGGGTTAGGGCAAAGTTAGGGCAAAGTTCAGTAACAGCTATTAAATATTCCCGATGATGTGGTCACAGTGTTAAAAAGTAGCGTATTAAACGGACATGATACTTTTGTCCACCTCGGTTTAACATCTTCGATGGGCTATATAACAAGCCCTCAAAAGTAATCTCTGTTCCATTCATAATAATGTATTACCAAAAAATCAAATCTGAAGCGCTTGTGGTATGAAATACTTAGACACAAAGGTATGACGTTTTGCATTTTTTTTGCATTTTTTTTGCATAGAACCCAAATCTGACTTGAATTTATTCTGTGTGCCGGTTCTTATTTCTTTTCTAGTTTCCTCATACTCCTTATCCGTTAATGATTTTTTTTTAAGGCGAATCAGTGTTTTTGTTTGATACTAAATTTGGCATGGTAGCCCGTATGTTTTTTTTTTTAGATATCGACAATTTTTCGAAGTTTGTAAGTGAACATTTCCATGGAATTGTTCAAATAAATGGAATCATCTAATCTAATTGGTTAAACATCTTTAATATTAGAATGTTATTTAAAATCCGAAACAAAATGAACTTACGATTTACCATTATAAATTTTGGATTTGACCGTTATCCTACTCATTTTTTAATAGAATTATCGTTAAGTTTAATATTCTCATGAGAATTTTCAAGTGGAAGCTTACCGTTTACCTAATTCTGTGCTGTGTCCAAAACAAACAACGAAACGCGCGAGGCCTTCAGTCTTTCCCCCTCATCAGCAGTGTTGACTGAGTAAACTAAATGCATCCCAGCTACAAAGGATTCACATGTATCTTGTTCAAATTTTAGTCAAAGTAACTTGGTAACAACCAACTGGAAAGGTTTGTTCTTGAACGTGCCTTCATAAAGAAACAAAATGACGTTGAAATACTTTTATTTCGCACGATCAGAAACAGGAGGGTTGGTATCCATGTAATGGCGAATCCAGTATTGGCACTAAATCGAAACACGCAGTGGCGGCAGTGCTCAGTAAACACTTTCTCCAGAAATGAATTTCAATCCAGATTCCGTTTGCAGAAATATGTTAGTATCCATAATCCGGGTCCCATATATAATTAACGGACAAGATACCACTTATATAATGAAAGGCATAGGGGAGCGTAAATCTACTTAGTACAGAAAGGTGGTGTAGAGTGAGCGTATTAATTATCTCTTGGCGTACCCCAAAACTCAACCTTCCATATGAAATGCTTTGTAAAGTCATCGTCATAGCGATGTCAGCATACATTTGAATAATATTTATTGCCTAGTCAGTCGGAAAAAAAACTATTTGTGATGCAAATCATATACTTGGCCCGAGCCCGACCTTAACAGCGACAGAGAAAGATAGCAATATTGAAAGAGAGCGAGAGAGAGAGAGAGAGAGAGAAAAGAGCGCCCGCAGTAGAGAGAGAGAGAGAGGGGGAGGGGCAACGAAGGCATGTGGAAATCTGAACCCAGTAAAAATTTGCCGTCCCAAACATTTTAACTAAAGAATAAACAAAAATGGGCATCGTGAATGCCAATGTTCTCTCACTATGAACATGACGGACAAAGAAAGAGGACAAAATATACGGTTCCCATTCTACCCTCAACAATTGCTTTGGTAGACAAAGGAACATCCCTTCACTGCTATTATGTAAAAATGTGTAGAACAGGTGTCACATGCATATTCACCTGTTCTACTTATCAACGACTAACTCAGAAGATGTCCAGTGCAGGTCTGTCTGTCTTTTATTGTAGGCTGCCATGCAGCATCAGCATCAGCATCAGTATATTCAAATGAAATACATTATAATCCAATAGCAAAATAGGATTTGGGAGTAAGACTGAATATTCAAAAGGAAAAGGAGAAGAGAACCAATGATAAGTAAGAAGTGGAAATACCTAAAGCTACAGTCCCATATACGTCCCGGACCATCCCGGACCCCATCCGGTGTGATCCGGGATTCGGTCCGTGTTGACACCGTGTTGGCACCGGGGTGGTCCTGGATGGTCCTGGATGGTCCTGGGCGGTCCGGGAGTCGACCCCGGATGTTTTTGACGGTCAAAAACTGCCGGGGTGGTCTGGGACGGTCCGGGACAATAGTTTGATCCGGGGTGATCCGTGTAGCCACCGTGCTGGGTCCGGGTCATCCGTAGTGGCGCCGGGGCGGTCCGTGTTGATCCGTGGCAGTCCGGGAGTGAGTTATTGACCCGGATCACCCCGGCGCCCCTACGGATGATCCCGGACCCAGCACGGTGGCGACACGGATGATCCGGGGCTCTGCCGGGGCGATCCGTGTTGGCACCGGGGCGTTCCGGGATGATCCGTGTTGGCACCGGGATGGTCCGGTGTCATCCGTGTTGGCACCGTGTTGGCACCGGGGTGGTCCGGGACGGTCCGTGGCGGCTCCGTGCTGGGTCTGGAATGATCTGTACTGCTGCCGGGGCTATGCCCGGATGGTCCGGAGTGGTCCGTGCTCGTCCGTGCTGGTCCGGCTTTATATGGGACTGGGGCTTAAAGCATTCACACAAGACCATGAATAAAGAATGAGAAGAGAACAAAGGAACATACCAGGTGAGATGGAAGACTTGGTATGTAGAGGAGATGAATGGAGGAAGGAATTGGGTTGAGTAATTCAAGTAAATGAATATGTAAGTGAATAAGCAAATGATGTGAAATGAATATGTATAGAGAGAAGAGACTAGAGAAACAAATAGTAATTGTAACAAATACAAGTATAGAATGAGTCTAATTTTAACTCTTACCATCATAAGGCCAAAAAAAAAAGTTGCTTGGTTGTCCTCGATTGCTTTTTTAGAGTAGGGGCGGGCGGGCGGATTTTTTTTTTTTTTTTTTTTCTTCTCCATTTGTTTTCTTCTTCATATGGAATCATTTCTTCCTATTTATTTTCATTTTTCGTTCAAATCATGAAGCCAATATTATTATTATTTAAACACAAAAAGAATCCCGACCAAAAATCATGAATTGCCATGTCAATATTCAGTTTTCATTTTCGCTGTTTCGGAGGTAGTTTTCGGCTATAGCGAGGCAGTTTTCGTCTGTATGTAAAACGTACGTACGTACGTCTAAAGGGAGCGCGCACGCGCGTCGTTCGTTCGCCCGCGCGTCGTTTGTTCGTGCGGCCGGAGCAGGTATCCCACGCCAGAGCTCGGGGCGCCAAAAACTATCCCTGTGGTGATCCGACTGCAATGATTTAATACGTGCGGGAGACACTATTGATCTTGCGATACACGAAAAATAGTGATCTAAATCTGAAAAATACTTGAAATACAGCTCAGGCTTTGGTACCCATCTTCCTTACAGACACGCGTAAGATATTCGATTTTTCAGATTCAGGTAGCGGGACTGCCGATTACATCGCTAAAATGTGATATTTAAGGATACATTTTCTATTGCAAATGTGGTTCTCCTATGACTCTGATATGTTGTGTATGTGTGTGATAATAATTTTAAAGTGATTTTACCACGCATACAACGGACCCACCGAAAACTGCCACCCGGCCGAAAACTCCCTCCTCTTCTCAATTAAAGACATAATTGCGTACTAAAAGGACCAAATTGGCGACGGGACACATTTTGATGCTTTGCAACATGCATAAAATGGTATGTTTGGCGTTTAAAATTGCTCCAAAATAAATGTATATTCTTTAAACAAAAAAAAAAATCAAAAAAAAAAAAAAGTACGAGCGGGCCGAAAATGAGGAGCGGGCGGTCGAGGACAACCAAATGATTTTTTTTTTTTGGCCTAATAGTGAATCTTTGCTAACCATACCTTTGGCAGATCATCAGCAATCACATGAATAACATATTCACTGATATCACGCGTGCATACATTACAAAAATGACTTAAAGACTTGCCCGAGGTTAGCAAGGCGTAACACCACTTGCATTACATGGTAGATTCCGTCCATGTAGATGGCAATAAACATAAAGTGAAATAATTGATAGGGGTTCAGCCGTTAATTTCCAATGAACTGAAATTCATTAGATGGCCTAAACTGGTTTATTGTTGCAGCGTTCGTCTCTCTCTCTCTCTCTCTCTTTCTCTTACCCTCTCTCTCTCTCTCTATTTAGCTCTCTATTTCCCTTCATCTCCCCCTCTCTCCTCTCTCTCTCTCTCTGTATGGGATGATGCTTAAACATTATGAGTGGGAATTAGCCTCAAGTGAGCTGGGGAGCAGAAAAAAGAAAGAGAAAACGGGAAACTCGGGGGAAAACCGAGATAATGGGGACATAGAATATGGCAGTTGCGAATCCAGAAATATATCTATTGATATGGAGCTATTCCTATTGATGATCCGGTCACGGTGGGTGATGTTATTTTGGCACAACTTCTCGATTCTTTTGTAGCAAATTGAACTCCTCCTTTTGTTTATTCTTTTTTTTTTTATCAAAAAGGGGGCGTTTTCGTTTTACATTATAGTACGCAGTAGATGTATAGATGAAGAAAGAAAAAAATATGTATATATATATATATATATATATATATATATATTATGACACTATTAACCAGATCGTAATTAGTAGGAATATGTCTGTATCATTACTTATTTCAATTGATTTCCTGCTATCAAATGTCCTTTTCTGTGTTTCTGCTTCCACACCTTCAAATAAGGAATATTATGTACGCCTCCCAAACTTAAACTGGTACACTACATTTTTTTCTAGGCGAAACTATCTTCTCTTTAGTTTTGTTGTTAGTCTTGAACGCCTCATGAATTACGTAGCATCGTAGTCTGCTATTCATATTAAACAATGATATTCTGACATCGTTTAATTCTAACATCTAAATGTAAAGTCTCACACCCTAAGGCTCCATAGCTCTGTCATCCACAAATCTTCCCATTGTTGTGATACTCTCCCATTGATCTGAAGACTGACGTTGTATCTTTATATATTAGTACCTGGCTCTCAAAACTTCAAGTTAAGGTATTATTAAATAAGTTAAATACAAAGACCCGATACTAATTGGCAATGCAGTTGAATGACATGTATTTACGTTTTTCATATTTTGCAATTTTATCATTTTTACGATATAATATTTGGATACTTGCCAATCAATTTCTCTTGATGTTATTCTTAATTATTGTTACTGAATAAAAACAAACCCATTATTATATTATTTTTTTTTATTTTCTCCAAGTCAGCTACTCCCAAATGTTTAAAATCCTAATGCGTTGTTAATGACCTTATATCATACAATGCGATTTCCTTTCAATCCAAGTCAGTCCAATAAAATGTGGCCACCATCATGTTTAAGTTGCACCCACTTGCACAGCGCCCTCTACATATCCACGTTATGTTCAATGTCCTGCTTGCGCAACAACATGTATTCACTTCTTTTATTTTACCTTTCTTTTCCAATTTTAAGGTTAACATCAATGTTTTCAATCCGTTTAAATTATGCTTACAACCAATTTTTTTTGTTGAATCTAGAAAAGACGACAGGTTATTGTTATTATTAATCGTTTCCTTTCCCAGCATCCATGTGACTCTTTAAAAATTTGGTTGGCTCCGCTCTTCAATTTTTTCTTGATTTTGTTTATGCTGAATAGATAATTATTGTAATAATAATAATGATAACATTAACCATCATCATCATGATCATCATTACCTTTCTCGTCTGCAATTTATGTCTACTATTTAGTAATACATTTGCTTAATCTCTTTTTGATAAATGCAGCATTCAGAATCCCCCTTTCCATATACATACGTTGAACAAATATACAAGACACTCTGTGAAAATAAAAGAATAAAACTATGATAACCTTAATAATCGTCGACATGTTTCATTTTCATATTTTATTGTACTGTTCAAATTCATGAAAAGAACCCATTCTGTCATAATATGTCATCATAATATGTAACCAAATCTTGACACAACGCATATTCTTTACTGTGATTGTGAACGACATCGCCCAGGATAAATACGAGCAACCTTTGAGACTTGAAAGCATTTAAAAGAAATAAAGGACCGTTGCATTCACGACCCCTCCCATCATACAATTGAAAAATACTCGAGTATGATAACTGTACAAAGTATCAAAAATCATATACACTGATAATCAATGGAAAATAAGACATTAAACAGAAGTATCATTACAACTCAACGAATATCTTACAATATGAGTCAATGAATTCATGAAAACACCTATACAGTTTTCATTAGCAATACTTGGTAAATATAATGAAAGAAATATTATCATATGCAAATCAGATTTTATACAAAAGCGAACACAAAAGCAATACTAATACATATGTAAACAAAAAAACAGTAATAATCGGAATACATAAGTGATAAATATACATAGACCTTGACATCTTAGATATTGAAAAGTAAAATTACCCATAGCATGAGCACTAAGAAAGAGTTAAAGGGAAAAGAGGGTGCATAGAGGAAGAAGGACAGTAGAACGAGGTGGGGAGAGAAGGGAATGAGTCAGCAGAAGGGGAAGGATATAGAGAGGAAGGGAAATAGCTGAGCGCGGTTAAAGAACAGAGATGTAGGGACAGTTGTAAGAGGAAAGAGATAATATAATGAAATGATAAAGGTATTAAACAAGAAGAATTTGAATTCTAGCTATCAAATTAGTTATCACATTCGTATATTGACATAAAAGTGCAACAAAATATAATTAAAAGAAAGATGATGTAATATGAAAGAACCTGGAAAGTAAGAAGAAAAAGAACTGAAGTGAAACTGACATAGTAAGTGCTAAGTACAATTCATGGAAAGTGCTTTTTAAAATATAATATATGTAGACAGGATATGTGATGGTTTTAGAAATGGTTGCTATTCGCATATTTCATTCAAATAAAAGCTAAACTGCAAAATATACAACTTTATAGAAGATGGCTCTAAAAAGACAAAACATTTCACCTGTTAACTAATTAAACATCAGTTTCCGCAATAGATTACAAAGTCGGTTGTAAGATATGAGCAAAATTCATATGGGTAATTATTGCACTCATACATGTGTATGCAATTATTATCGTTATTCAATGTGAGCTGTTAAATGCCCTTATGGAAAAGGGAATGAAGGATTTCAGATAGCTGTTTGTTCTACACTTTGGGGACTTTTACCTTTTCGCATCCAACAAAAACATTGATGGAGTGGGTGTTGAGGATCATTCATGATATACTCTACCTTCTTAAGAATTATTGCAGAACGAATCTCAACTAGACTTATGTTTTCCCCTACTATTCTGCCTGCTTGATTCAACAATCTCTGAATTTTCAGTTATTATGATTCGATGAATCTTTTAACTTGCGTCACAAAATATAATCTCTATTAATGGTCACAAATTATAACTATATTGTATTCAAATATTATATACAAGGAAAAGAAATCCAGTAAGAACACAAACATCAGAGTAGTGAGCATATATCTTAATAACATAATCAGCAAAGCAAACAAAACTTGTAGAGATTACATGTATAGGCCTACCACAACAGTCGATTTAAGATCGATGGTGATCATGAATAGCACAGGAAGAAGACTTTATACCATTGAATGGCCTACAGTGGGATACAAGGGATACGTACACGAGCTAAAGAGCATATTACAAGAGTCGGCACGACGACTATCCACATGCGTGCACATGCTATTCCAATCACATTGACTGTCGCATCCTCACCTGGTACCCATTTTAAAACACCTTGGTGGGGAGGGGTAATGCAGATTAAATGCCTTGCTCAAGGATATGAGTGTTGTGCAGGGCCTCGAACACAAGATGTGTGCATTTCTAGTCAAGTGATGAAAACACTCGACTACGACACCTCAACAATGATGATGGAAAAAGAAGAAAGGAAATTCCGTAAATTTAAAAAAGAACGATAATTGCGCTAAACCAATTCAAGACGGATTGATAAAACTCGACAATGAGGAGAGAGAGAGAGACAGAGGCAGAGAGAGGGGGTTATAGGCCTTTACATCTCAATCATAGACTAGAGTAACGAATAAATAGTTGTAGAAGGAATTTTATTTCAATAATGTGGACAAACGTATGAGTACTTGCAAAGTTCAAATTAATAGAATTCTGGGATCAGTAGGGGTTTCATTAAATAGCATAACAATAAGTAAACATTTATACAGGGCATTATACTGCCGGTTAAGCCCTTTTGCGCTTTACATGGTAATGCACAATATTTGTATTCTGAAATATAATTACAATTACAAATATAGCCATGCTCATTGAAATACACCAAACTAATGGTTTCTACTATATATATATATATATATAGTTAGTCATATGTGCAACAAAATAGACTTACATTGTAAATTAACGATGAACGACATTCTTTATAATCTAATCAATATATACAAAATAATCATTTTCAGTGAACAATATTTGGCGTTTTAACTATATTTCGCCGATACCGAACGGAATAATGATTTTTGAAAGATCATTTTAATTAATACAAATACTTATATTGATACCGCCGCAACAACAGCATCATCAACAAGACCACAACAGTAACAACAAAATCAACTACTACTACTACTACTACTATTACTAGTGGTACATTGTGCATTTAGAATATTTTCGCTAAATGCGGTAATGTCTCAGTGCGCTATACAATAAACATAAAAAATGCAGAAATATATGTTTAAATATTAAGCTTTATGCTACATGATTTACTCTTAAAAATGTTCTTGCATTGAATTTAATAGTTTACAATGACTGGTTGAACTTGTAGAAAAACAGCTGATTGGATATTTAACATTCCTATACATTCATAGTAAATCATTAATAACCTGCGTTGGGGGCACAAGAGCACTTTTTTTTTGCCCCGGAAATTTGAAAATTACGTCGTTAGATATTTCCTTCAGTGGCTTGGGGAGGGGAGGGGAGGGGAGGGGAGGGGGAGGGGAGGGGGAGGGGGGGGGGGAGGAACACTTTTTTTTTGCCTCTTTTTTTAATATATATTTTTTTTACAATTACAAACATTTGAGGGGGGTTTAAGGTTAACCCTAAAACTCTTGCTCTTGTGTGAAATCACTTTAGGCCTGGTGCTGAAATTATCGTCAATTTAAACATATCATTGATAAAATCGTTTCTAAGTTTACAATCCAAATATTGTGAGTTGTATCCACGTTCATTTTTAATCAAAGTGAGTTTATTGCGATCTTCGGCAGGAGAACTCTAACTATATTCAGAGTGGATCTTCAAGGATGTTGGTGTCGATTTGAAGGAAATCTACCTTATTCTTGTCTTAAATTATCATGCACAAAAGCAATATAGGCCTGCGAGTTAGAGATGTGTGTGTGTGGGGGGGGGGTACTAATTACTTTTCCTCAGGATATTTGTGTTCTTTTTATAAATTAATGTTATTGTTCAGATTGTTTATTTCTGTTACATTCTGTATTTATACATTCGCTTTTATGTCCTCAAATTACTGTTATTTGCTCATATGTGCCTTGTTTAAAATTGTAAAAATTCTTTTTATACACATCCAAAGCTCTTATTTACAGCATCCCTTTTTGGTTCTGAAAAAACACACTGTTTTTACATAGCACGTTATAAATACATCATAAAAGACGATTAATTATAATGGCACAGATATCATTTGAACAATGCTCATTGCACACGAGGGTGTTCACATTGCATTAAACCGAGCTAGCTGATTCAGTTAGGACTATAACGCACTTAATTCGAAGGAAGTTTTGCACCGTTCAATTTGCACTCACTTTGTGTAACGATACCCTCGCATGGTGCGTCAATGCCTACGCCAGTAGCTGACGCAGCCATACGCTAGGTAAATTCCGCATCGTGTGTACCGAGCTTCAGTCCAATTATCTTTAACAACACAAACAATTCTGAATGTTTACATATTATCCATTCAAAATGTAGCAAACTAAATAATTCTTAGGAAGACGCTATATTATATGTTTAGTTAAGTAACAAGACAGGAGACATTGTTACAGTTATTAAGCGTAAAAAAGAACTGGAAGCGTCAAAAAAAGTCGCGTGGCCGTTAGTCAAAACTATAGCTGAACGACTCTCTGTTCTAATCCTGATCGGTTATTAAGTGTCGGTATTTCGAACGTCCATTACATTCAACTGTATGACGGATTCTAATTATTGTAAGTAACCGCAACTACAAAATGATATATAAAATAGCTCACAGCAATTCATCACCTTCCTTACAGATTTGTCAAACGTCCATGATTAGCTGAGCAGGCTCTGCTTCCATGAGAACGCATTTTAATCTCATTTATATTGTGAAAGTATGTTAAATAAACGAACTACTCAATGTAAGTAAGAGTAACATTTCGAAGGGAAGAAAAACTCATAATTTCTTCGAAGAAAGAAAAAGAGCCACAAAAGCGATGTAAAGAATACACATCCGTGTAATATCTTATGAATATCCATTCGTTTCTTTGGGTGAATAACTCGATAGCATCACATGTTATATTTCATATTGCAAAATTCCGGATTTCAAATTAAAAGTTGACGATTATCTGATACGTCTATAATAGTGGTTTTATGTAGTTTTCACTTCGGGTAATATTTCGTCTTTTCGAGCAATGATCGTCTGATCCGTCTGATTCGTCTGATCGAGTACGGTGTCATCTACCTGATTATTTAAAATATTTACTGATGTGAGAGAAGAGACCGAGACAGAGAGAGAAAGACAGACAGAGAGAGAAAGAGAGAGAGAGAGAGAGATAAGTGTAAATGTATGCATCAACATTATCAGCATAGAAGCAGCTCTAGATCAAAATTATCAATAAGAGCAGTAACCGGATAACAAGAGAGCCTAAATACCACACAGCTTTACTTCAAACAGAACCATCTTTACTAATCTGTTATCAATTACGGAGAAAACATCAAAATAAAAAAGCGCGGATAAATTAAATGCATAGGGCTTCGGTTGATGTGAAAATAAAATAAATGCATTCATGCATTAATAACATAAGCCTGTATCTTGTAATTGGCCTATTAGAACATTCACAATATACACATTTCCAAAGGATTAATATTTTTACGTACACGCCTTTTGTCAACTCTTCGCTACATTTTGCACAGTTATATTGATTTAGGTGCGATCTCGAGTGGTATATAATGTCGGTTCCTATCATTTTCGATGAAAATGGAAATACAAAAAATAAACACATATTTCTGTATGTCTTTTGAATTTTGTTAATGGTCAAACAATATTTCACCCACCCCTCCCGATATGGGAAATAACTCCATGCTTGTTAGATATTTAAGACACTTTTATTTTTCTATTCCTGTATATGTAAACACATGCATGGCCTTTCGAGCAGACCTCGTGTCTGAATGAATATCAGAAACGACTGGCATGAGAAGACGAGCACGCTTGCTAGTCTCCCACTAATGCTAACACTTTACCTCATTTCTGTTGCACGCTATATAGTTAGAGAGTAAGTCGTTAAAGTTGAAAAAAGAGGAAGGAGGCTTTATTTCACATCCTCCCTAGGAAAAAAAAAAATACATGTGATCGTGCGTACGACACACAAGCACTGATTATCGCAGAGGGTTTAGGAGACATGCAATCCTTCATAAATGTTGTGCAGTTATTAAAGGCTATATGCAAGTCAAAAATTTCAAGTTCTAAGGACTTACCCACGTGGTTTGCCATGCTCCACCTCCACCTCCATGACGTGATTTGTATTGCAAGCAGCGGTGACATCATCCATGCTCAAATCTGTCCCGCATCTAATGAATCTACCAGTATCAAGATAGATGGATTACGGCATTATCGATGATAAGTGATCACTGGAGTTAACAATGTTTGTAATAGCCTATAGCTGATAATAATGATGTAGCTTTTTGTTTTATCATTTAGACCTCCGATTGCTCAATCCTTAGCATTTAGGCCCACTTATTTAAGTATTGTTATCGGTAAATTCAAATCAAATAAAACATTTATGTATCATTAAGCTTTCCAGTGGATAGCTTTACTTTATCTTGCCACTATCAATGTCAACCTTTAATCTTCCTCAAACACGTTAGCTGTACCAGAGTTATGATTAGTGGCAGCCATGTAGTTTTCTACAATAAGCATGATAACATTTTACAATATGCTTGTCATGATACATATTACAATTTCTAATTTCCACTTATGCAGTATTCTGAGAGAAAGAAAGATACAGACACATACACACAGACAGAGAGGGGAGGGGAGTGTGATGGAGAGAGAGAAGGGAGAGAGAGAATTGAAGAAACATATTAAATTCAGTGTTGCTATCTGTAAGTTCTAATCAAATCTAATCAAATCACTCAAACAATTGAGATAGAGAGAGAGAGAGATCGAGAAATAAAAGGAAAGGATGAGAGATAGAGATCGAGAAAAAGAGGAACATGCTCAATTCAATTTAAAGAAATATTTTTTTCTCCAATTTTCGTATTAACAAAATACTCAAAAATGTTGACTTGAAGACATATATTATACAGATAAAAAGGATGGGGTAGAGAAAGAGAAAGATAGAGAGAGAGGAAAGTTTAAAGGAAAAAATGTCAAAGTGCTCTTTTGATATTAAAATGACAATATGTCTTACCTGATACTCTTCAGATGTTTGAGGTTGTGAGGTGATCTGAAAGCTTGTACGATTGGTCCCACCTTCCTGTTGCCGATGTTCAGATCGCTGAATGTCACCTTGACAAGCTGAGGGCAGATATTCAGGAGGGTATTGGGTAGTGAAGTGGGCTCCTCGCGAAACGAAGCCGGTCGATCTCCATGATCATCTGTTTGAATGGTCAGTTCTGTTGCTCCTGGCAGATGGATCCTCTGGATGATGTCATAGTTGATCGTTTTCAATACCTCTATAGTCACCCTCTTCACATTGTCAAACATCGAACCGCAATCCTGCCATCCTCGTAGTGTGTCATCATATACTGTCAGCTCAGTAACGATGGGGCTCGTGTTACCACTCTGTTCATCATCATGTACATACAAAAGGGAAATTAAAGTGCAATAGCAAATGTAGTAGGTTCGATTGTTGGTGGATATATAATTACGTTCTTAAGTTTCATGAAAAAGCAACAAAAATCATGAAAATGGATTATGCTAGCCTCATGGGTATTGCAGAATATAAACGGGGATTTAAAAAAACATATGAGCCGAGTCGAATGCGAGAAGGCTTATACAAATGTGAGTATAAGTTACACGATAAAATAATACATAGTAAACGTTATAAGAAATCTTTTTGTTTTTGGCATTCATACAATACAATTGTACATGTATATAATTTATTATTTTCCAATAGATATATGTCAAAGTCAAGTACAGTTGATAGACTCAATCGAACGAAAACCATTCTAATTTAGCTATATTAAAGTTAGGATGAAAGCCTACTAATCAGTCAAATGCAAGTATTCCGTACTTCGTATATGCAATAATCAAATACAATGTAACTGGCATACATGTATTAGAGTCTGAAATAATAATATTACAAATGATTTTAAAAATTAAATTTCATATCACGATTAGTAGCCTACATTTAAACCTTTATCGATGTACATAGTGTTAATTAATAATTGATAAGGCATGTACTTATATATGCCATTAAGGTATCATTTGAAAAGCAAATTAATGTTATAATCCTTTGTTTTAGGTTTGTTTTAAAATTTCTTTAGACACACTGTATATCTGAAAAGTATTATTTCTACTTTTTTTACAGTTGTTTTTGCCTCTGCAAGGCCTCGGCGAGGGAGAGGGGTATGCTCTGTTATCCAGAGTTGTATCTGGGGAGATTGCCCTTAAGGATGTAAAGGCGATGGCCAGCACCAAGAAGCTGTTGCAAGGGGTAAAAGCAGAGCTTGTAGAGCAGCTTGGAGTCACTTCATGGGAGGAGGCAGGACTACCCACTGCACACAACAGAGGATGTCCTCAAACCATATCGAGGTAATTATTCATGAAATGGTCCCAATACATGAAAATATTGGACGAGATATGTCATCATATTGGACAAGTCAGACACATGTTCAATGTTGGTTGGATATGGAGTTTAGTATTTTCTGTATTGGCTGATTTACGACATCTAATACACTGGTTTAATATTTCTTTCAAAATGAAACATGAATTTAGAGTCATGTTTCACATATTGAATATATTTTTAAAGTATTGAAGGTATTTTTAGTGACTTGTCTTTAGAATTTCAAAAATTTGACCCATTATTTTCACATTCTGCTAAAACCTTAGGTCATGGTCATCAATTGCAAGAAAATTAGTAACGATTAATGGTACACCTCTAATAATTGGCATTACTATACACATTATAAAGGGTTCATGATGAGTCTCAACAAAATATCACTATAGGGCTAACATAGTAGCCAGATTATGTTTACATGTTACCACAGCATTCTCTAAATCACAGGGGTTGATAGTGAGGGCAGCATGCACAGGCGGGCATGATTAGATGCTACAAAGACAATATAGTCAAACAATTGTACTTCAGGTGTATTGAAATTCCTGTCTTTTTTGTTATCCTTATAGGAATGGACTTCAAGAAATCCTTGCCACGATCATTCCTGAAATTGGTGAATGCAGCACAAGTCTGGAGCGTAATTTGAGATTTGGTGCTGTGAGATCACACTTGACACTTGACACGTACATTAAGTTTCATCAAAATCAAAAATGGTCGGATTAAAACCATTGGGTGATTTGACATAGAATGACCCTACGCTGGATTTACATAAAACTGCACAAGTAATTGAATGGAAAGTAGTTTTGTAAATGGAGTGTTATTCTTGACCTATCGGTATTCCAATCACTTGTTATTTTTTCTTCAGAGAACAATTAGGTACATCATCTGGTGCTTACGGTGTGGAGAGCAGACGAGGTCGCAGAAAAGCCACCACATATGGAGATCATTCAGTCAGGAGAGGTGTACAGGAACTTAGTAGAAAGGTTCACTCCAGCTGATGACCTGATCCTTGTGTACGGACCACTAGTTGGTGAGTTTTCATCATATCCATTGCGTAATGATGAACCTCACTTTATTTTGAATTGAAATTCATCATAAAGTTAACTGTTAGTTAAATTCACTATCTTTCTATCTTTTGTCTATTTTTCACTTTTATTTTTCTTTGAAATTTCTGTTTCAAGTCAAGTCGGTTATTAATCGGGAGCTATTTCCCCATGGATTATTTTAGCAAATGCATCCAGGTGAGTACTTCCTGGGCGATCAGCCCAGAAAAAACTATATCCCCGATGATCATCAATCAATACAAAATGTTTTGTTTAAATGTATAGTTGTACCACGTATCGTGGTCTTGTCCCATGAAAATAGTTGTCAGATGGTCATTTATAGAACCCGAATTACTTTTACTTCTGCATAAAGGAGGACATGTGTTTGAACTTTGGGGTGGTCACATTTTACATCATGTAGAAGTTTAATCTGTTTTCATGGTCGTGGATTTTGTTATTCATTGTGGTAAGTACACTACATGGATCGTCAATTCATTCAGAAACATTCAGTCTAAGACTTAGTAAGGAACTTAGGAGTAATGAACTAAGTCTTAAACTGAATGTTTCTCAATGAATTGATGATGCATGTAGTGTACTTACCACAATGAGTAACAAAATCCAATGATACAAATTTGACATGATGTAAAATGTGACAACCCAAGAGTTCAAACACGTGTCCTCCTTTATGCAGAAGTAAAAGTAATTCGGGTTCAAATGTGCATGCAAATATGCGATTATTCCAGCCAAGGACGCCCGGCCGCCGGCGCTTATCTCGCAGCGGTAATTCCTCATTTGGTTAAAATCATACGTCTATCCGATACGATGGCTGGATAGACGAATAGTCGTATAGTCGTATAGCCGTATAGTGGTATAGCCGTATAGTCGTATATAGTTGTGTAGTTGTAGATATGTACAATTTCCTCCGTTCTGATTGGATGGCTGGATAGACGTACAGTCGTATAGTCGTATGGTTTTACGAATATTGGCATGCCCGCCATATACGTGCTTGCACATGTCCTATATTGCTGCTGGTGATTGTAAGTTTGCGCTGACGCTGTTTGCTTAGACTCCTTCATCAGAGCACTTCTGGGATTTTTTTCGCGAAAATAGCTTAACAGTTGTGTAAAAAAATATGCGCGAGCCGTTTACACGTACAATTTGCAGAGTGAAAGTGGGCTAAAAATCTCTCGAATTTACGAAATTAAACTTTAAAATTGCTTATGCCATTTGTATAATGTAAGCATTTTGATTATTATTATTTTTTGGTGTTTGTTGAGATGTTATCATATGAATGGGGATGATGATGAATTTCACAGCATATATTAGACCGACAATACGTGCCGACCATAATGCAATGTCCCTCAAAATTAAAAAATAAGAAAATAATACTGGTCCAGGCTACTGGAAAATGAACACCAGTATTTTGAGTGATGAATAAATACCGAAATAGTGTTCGTAATATTATAAACATGGTTCGAGAAAAGACCATTTCTCCCTCTGAAATGTGGGAATTGTTGAAAATAAAAATACTTGAGTTTACATAGAAATTTTGTAGAAAGAAAATGGTTAAGAAGAAGAACAGAAAAGATATACTATTTACAGGGAAAAATAGAGGCTCTCGAAAAACAGATTGAGGTATATAAGAATGATATTGAAAAGATGATTATAGTAGGAGACCAGCCTGTAGGTCCCGTGACCAATCTCTGGGAACAAAGGTTTGAAAGTGTTTTTGTGTTCCCTGATGAATACCGAACAATTTTGACTTGGGCTGCCCCCTTGAAAATCCCAGGCATTTTCGTGAGGGGTCAACAAAGGTCATACAGGGGTAGAAATTCAAATATATTCCAATCGTGTCGATATGCATATCAAATTACTCGTCTGGTCATGGGGATTCCAAAAATGTATAGTTTGCTATACCTCCGACCTTAAATGAGGGCGCTAGGGTCAAACACGTTGAAAGGTCAACACACTTTTGACTGGTGGTCAAATTCACCAACACAGTTAACCTTATCAAATTTCATATCAAATTACTCATCTGGTCATAAGGATTACAAAAAATGTATAGTTTGTTATACCTCCGACCTTAAATGAGGGCGCTATGGTCAAAAAGGTCAATGCACTTTAAACTGGTGGTCAAATTCACCAACACACAGTTAACATCGTCCGATTCTAATGATTTTAGTGTCTAATAATATGTTTTCTGACATAACAAATTCAACTAAGCAACTTTTAAAATCAAAAGTGGTTGCCATAACCTTGAAATTTCCCCCAAACCCATGGATAAGAAGTTATTAAATGTTTGTCACCGAAACGGCAGCCATTTTGAATGTACATGGTCAAGGTAAGCACTTTTACATTTGAAAGTTGTATAGTTAAATTTGCCATGTCAGAAAACATATTATTAGACCCTAAAATCATTAGAATTGGACAATGTTAAGCGTGTTGGTGAATCTGAGCACCAGTTTAAAGTGCATTGACCTTTTTGACCATAGCGCCCTCATTTAAGGTCGGAGGTATAACAAACTATACATTTTTGGAATCCTCATGACCAGACGAGTAATTTGATATGCATATCGGCACGATTGGAATATATTTGAATTTCTACCCCTGTTTGACCTTTGTTGACCCCTCACGAAAATGCCTGGGATTTTCAAGGGGGCAGCCCAAGTCAAAATTGTTCGGTATTCATCGGGGAACACAAAAACACTTTCAAACCTTTGTTCCCAGAGATTGGTCACGGGACCTACAGGCTGGTCTCCTACTATTAGTACTACAAAACAGAAACAAATTATAACTATTTTTTAAAACTATATAAATCTATGTATCTACCTATTATAACATAGGTTTACCTAAACTACGCAGCCATCGAGAACTGAAAACGTCACATTCGCGCATGCCCCACCCCCAATACATCGCCTTCCCAGGAACCAGAAACCGCTCGCCCGCCATCTTCCTCTTTAACGAGCCGCCAGAGACAACGCTTTGGACATGTTGCCGGGCAAGGAGAGGGGACGGAGGGAGGGAGGTAGATACATAGATTTATATAGTAAATAATAAAATTAGTTATAATTTTTCTGATTTACCACACTAAATCAATGTATCTACCTATTATTTGCTAGACCAGCACAGACAGGACCGGGAGGCATGTCCCAAACAAAAAGGGGATTATTGGGGAACAATGGCAGACGCTGCTGCCTTTAGAGACGAGGTTGCGAACAAAACCTCACCAGAGGGGACGTCCCTAAGATAAAAAGACGTAAACGAATTGGAAGAACGCCAAAAGGCGGCCTTCAAAATATCGTCCAAGCCCACTCCCTGAAACAGTGCCCAGGAAGTGCTGATACTTCTCGTTTCGTGGGCCCTGGCCCTGCCCTCTGGGAGGAGGGCCTCAGGGCCATCCGCCTGGATGGCTTCCACAATCCACCTGGAAATGGACTCTCTGGAAGCAGGAGAGAAAGGCTCTCGAGTGACGAGGAACAACTGATCATCTTTGCGATGACTCTTGGTTCTGTCTAGGTACCACTTAAGCGCCCTCACCTCACCTCCGTGACCGAGGAGAAATCCGAAAGAGGGCTGAAGAACACCTCAACCAGCCCGGAGGACGCCGACTTATTCTTGGCGATGCAGGAGGGCCTTGGAATCAACCGAACCCCCCGCCTCTCCCACCTGATGTGGCCAGGGGAGGTAAACAGAGCATGTAGAGTACTTCTCATCTGTCCAGATGCTATCGCCATGAGGAATACGGTCTTAATCGTCAAATGTATAAGAATTTTGAACCAAGATGAACAGTATTGTTCAGCGCAATCTCGGTTGTTCAGCAAGTGCTGAGCGATGGCAGAGTTGGCGTTGTATGCCGTACGGAAATATTGCGCTGAACAATACTGTTCATCTTGGCTCAAAGTTCTCAGCCGAGCGAGAAACTTTACTCATCTGCGCATGCTCGAAGCCACATACATTCAAATTGATTCAATTGACCGACCCTCTTCTATGCAGACAGTATGGCCCGAATTCACAAAGGAGGTTTGTCGACAAACCTCCTTTGTGAATTCGGGCCAAGGACTTTGTTCGGAGGCTCGTACTATTTTAGCGATTATCCCGTAATAACCGGCTGGCAATATGCCTAATTTACCGTTACCTTAGACAGCCAAATCAGAGTTCGTTATATTTCGCGCCTTGTTCCTTTTAGTTTCCGTTTATATTGTTCGATTTCGGCTTTCTGTTCATTCTTGCGTTTTACTCTGATGAGTGCAAGACGAAAAGCTTCAGTATGGCTCTTTTCAACGCGATTTTCCAAGAATGATATTGAAACATAAAAGAACTACATATCATTAAATGTAGAGTTAGAAAGAATTCATAAATTTGAATCTAAAGATGCAGGCGATAAGGGCTAGAGTGAAATGGATGGAGGAAGGAGAAAGAAGTATAAAGTATAATCCAGAGAAAGAACAGGTTGTGGATGTTTCCAGGATTAACATGATAATTAACCGAGTAGAAGTAGCGTAAGTTGACCGTGTGAATTAATGCTCTCATTTGGCACTCGGGATATCTGTGACCTTAAAGGGTTGTATGACCTTACAGAGTATGTTTGTTTACAGTCGAAAATGCAAATTAGATTTCGCGCGGTTTAGATCCGGAAGATTGGTTGAGGTCGACTAGTGCGGGTGCCACCAATTCCAGAAGTTACGCTGAGTAAGACTGGGTCGGTGGAAGGTCGTGTTATTAACGTAATCGTGGCAATTTGGTCCGAGTATAAAGAGCGTATGGACAACTAATGGCATTAGTAAAATATTTATGGAATATTTATTGCTGCAGGGAAAAAACATCACCGACTAGAAAGCCATGTCTTAACATGGATTATGTCAAGTACTCAAAGGAAAGGAATCGTTACATATATTCAAGGTCGTTTAGCGGCTCACAATGTTCGATTAACAAAATACATTATTGCATATATGTTGAAGAACTGGACCAATTATGATGGAAGATTTCACTAAACCATTTTATGTTATTGATATGCTTTTTGTAAATAACTGTTTAGAATTATTGAACTTTGGTCCGTCTTTTCGAAAAGTGGGTCGAGGTTCTTTACACGAACATTTCAAGTTTAGTCATTGTAAATGGATGGATATCAGAAACGTTCCCAGTCAAGAGAAGGATACGTCAATGATGTCCCCTCTCAGCATTATTGTTCAGTTTGGCAGCTGAATTCATGGCTAATAGAGTAAGGAAAAATAATAGCATTCAGAAACTTGATTTTAAAGGTTGCTACTCTACACTTAAACTTTTACAATATGCTGACGACACCTTATTTTTTGTTTAAAATGAAAATTCTTTGGAGAATATCATAGATGAATTGGACCTTTTTGGAAAAGTCGCAGGCCCGAAATTAAATAAAGAAAAACACGTTTTCTCCTTCATTAGAGATGGCAAGAAAATGTTGTCTCTCTCCGACCTTGATCTTAGTTAGTCAACAGAACCTGTACAGTACTTAGGATATTTTATATCTGCAGACTTATACTATCCTACAAAATTGAGTTCGAAAAATAAATTGACCGAACTACTTAAACTCCTGGATAACTGGAGAAGCAGAAAGATCACATTATTTGGAAAAATCACTGTTCTTAAATAACTTGCCTCAAGTCAAATAGTTCACTTAATGATAGTAGACACGATTCCACCAAAGAGTCTGCAGAAATTGAATAACTTAGTATTCAATTTTGTTTGGAATTCCAAAATCGACAGGGTTAAAAGTCCATCCTTACTCAAGAGTATAGCCAAGGGGTGTTACGTATGGTTACCACTGAGAAACAGATATTGTGTTTTCGTTTAAGATGGCTTGGTAGATTATTGGATGATAGTAAAGGTCCATGGAAAGATATGTGTAATTATTTAACAGGTTTGATTTGCTCGGTGGCGTAAATTTTCTGTTAAACTGTAACTTTGACCATATATTATTCGATGTCCATAAATGTCAACTTCCTAATTTCTACCTAGAAATATTACAAGCCTGGAATTATGTGAACATTTATACTTGTAGCGAAAATTAATCTGTACAAGATACATTTTTTCATAAAAAAACAATATGGCATAACACAAATATTGTTTTCAATACGAAGTCTTTGTTTCACGCAGATTGGTTTAGTTGTAGAATAACTCGTCGGTATGACCTCTTTGAAGAAGGATTTTGTTTTGTCTATTAAAGACCTGTCAGTACGCCTTGAAACAAGGAAAAGCAAGCAAAATCTTGTAATCGATTATACTGAATTGAAGAAAGCTATTCCAAAGCTTTGATTAAGTGATTGTACAAATGAAGAAAATAAACCAGTAGATTATACTCTCTTGAAATTTCTTATTTTAGATTTGGAAGAGTGTCTTTACTTATCGGTGACGTAAGCAGGAAACGTTTCTACAATCTGATATTTTTAAACAAACATTCACCAATAGATGCTGTTCTTTTGGAAAAATATACTACAAAGAAATATTGACTTGCCTTCCGTTTTCAAAAGGAATTGAACGTACTCAAGAGAAAATCGCTGAAGAGAGTTCAATTTTAAATTGCTGTACAATATACTACCTGTTAGAATCAATCTTTAGAAATGGGGTTTAGCAGACGACAGATACTGCCCCAGTGCCACGTCATAGAGGACATAGTGCATGTGGTTATCGAATGTGAACAGAACAAAACATTCTTTGATTATATCAAAGATGTTGTAAAGTACACTTTTCATATTGATTTTTGAATGTATATCTCTTGTTTACTTAAGATTAATATTGACATAGAGATAGACGTTGTAACGACGATCGCATTCTGCTGTATATACAAAATGTTAGTCGGCCGGAATAAGTATGGTTTTAATGAAAACCGTTTCAAACTGAAATAAGTATTTGAAAGAGAAATATAAAAACAGAATTGTTGTAAATCAGAAGCTTAAAAAGCCAGACCAAAGGTTGCCAGAGAAACTGTTTAAAAAAAACTTTAGATGAAAAGTAGCAAAATATTGTACAGTTGAGAAAATATATGATTTCTATTGATAACGTTGTACTTCAATTATATTTGTTCTCACAATTTATTTTGATGCTTGAATGTAAATAAACACCTCATTCGACGCACACGCACACACACAGACAGACAAAAATTATCCTCTGAGATACACATCTCCGATGAATGGAGTCTCAATCCGTCGTGCAAACTACTGTCAGCATTAATTTAGTGAAAAAAACGAATTAAAGGCCCTCGGTATATATTTCTCTATTGATTATCACCAGTTTAAGCTGGCTGCATTGATACAATGATATGCCTATATAAATGTTCCCATTTCAACAGCCCCCCATATATAAAGTTTCAATAGAAGTGAACAATTCTTGTTCATTTGTCAATATATTTGGATGAAGTATCGTTTTGAAAAATATTATGTTAACTTTTATACCGTTTGTCGTTTTTGAATATTGACAGAAAGTTAACTTTTCGCATCGACTTCCTGAAACGTTCAATTTCCCTACCTGCTTCCTCTTAACTTTGTAGTACTTTGGACAGTAAAATCGTCAACTTTCGTTTGCCTGTACGGACAAGAGTACACTTCAAGTGTAACAAAACACGTAGTGATTTGCTACGATTCCGAAAATATATGATCAAACCAATACCTTTGCGGATAATGCCGTCGATGAGAATGTTGAGTAGAAGCTATCGTGGGACAGACCGCCGACTGTCAGGTTTTTCAAATGAGGTATCTTACAGATGAACTGAGCGAGATCACGTGATGCAGAGGGACGTTCACTGAGATCCCTCAAGAAGTTCTGAAGAGTCTCAATCTGTTATGATTGCAACATTGTGTTGAATGAATACTTATAACAACCCAATCAAACTATATTCAAGAATCAACAATATGTTTGAATTATAGCGATATCGTTGCCACATAAAAAAAAACTTTTAACACAATCACATTTATTGTGTAATGACGTACAAGTCTTGACACTTTATATTAGTACTATTTTCAATAGTTCCTGGATTTGTGAGACCGATTTAATGGTGTTTATTCATAACTAATAGGTACAGACAAAGGTGATCAATTGGTCTTTGATTGATCCAATCGGACAGTTAAAATATTATCATATTTTCTTGATGATATTGACCTGTTGACAGAGGGAGCAGTAGTCAATTATGGATGAAGGACTTGGCTCATGATCTTAAGTCTTTCAGAACAAAAGAGAATAAAACAAGAAGGCAACTTTTCCTACCAACCTTCTCTTAACGGTGTACCAATAGGGATAGTAAAATTGTACACTTGCGTTTGACTTTATATAAAACAGTACACCTCCAGTATATAAAAAAAACATGTAGTGATATGCTAACCTTTGCTGATGATGCCATCGACGAAGATGTTGAGTAGAAGTCATCGTGATACTGACCGTTGAGTGACAGGTTTTTCAGATGATGCATCTTGCAGATGAACTGAGCGAGACCACGAGATGCAGATGGACGCTCACTGAGATCCACATCCCAGATGGTAAGAGTCTCGATCTTTTATGATAGTTAGATTATGTTGAATGAATAATAACCAACAACCCATTGTAACTATATTCAATATTCGACAATCTGTTTAAATCAATATTAATATCGTTGCCACAATGAAAAAATCTAACACAATCACATTTATTTTGTGATTAGGTAAAAGTCTTGACACCTGAAATTAGCACTAATTTCGATAGTTCCTGGATTCTTTTTGAGACCGATTTAATGTTGTTTATTCATAACTAATAGGTAATGACAGAGATGATCAATAGGTTTTCGATTGATCCAATCGGGACTGTGGAATTACAGATAAAGAACATTATATTATTTTCTAGATCATATTAATCTGTTGACTGAGAGACAAGTGGGTTAATATGAATGAAGGACTTCGCTCATGATCTAAAGTATTACAGAACAAAAGAGAATAAAACAAAAGGCAAAACGGTCGCGTACCACTCCCAAATCACACTAATCTTGAAGAAAAACTAGTGCTTTATTCTTGGGACGACCTGAACTAACCTGATTATGTTATCGACGACATTTTAGTGGTGGGTCCATATTTTTTAAACATTACATCATGATACGGTTGCCATCCTCATTCAGTTACTAAAGCTATACGTTATTCTGACATTTGATTGAAATAGTACTTTGAAACCCTAATTAAAACTGTACTAACAATCAAACGTGGTGCACTCTCCAATTTCCAAAGAAAAAATACAAATGTCTTTTTTGTATTATGACAGAAAGTTAGCTTTTCGCTTACACTTCCTGAAACGTTTATCTTTTCCTACCTGGTTCCTCTTAACGTTGTATTAATTGGGAGAGTAAAATCGTCCACTTGCGTTTCAATATATACAAAGAGTACACTTCAAGTATAACAAAACATTGAGGCATTTGCATAGAGTTCTTTAAAAAATTTGATCCAATCAATACCGTTGCAGATGATGCCATCGACGAAGATGATAAGTAGAAGTCATCGTGAAGAGAGACCTTGTCCCTCTGACCAAGTGTCAGGCTCTTCAAACAAGGCATCTTGCAGATGAACTGAGCGAGATCACGTGATGCAGAGGGACGTTCACTGAGACCCCAAAAGTTGATGTCAAGAGTCTCAATCTGTTATGATTGTAACATTACGTCGAATGATTAATAGCTGACATTCTATTAAAATTGTATTCAATATTCAACAATCTGCTTAATTCAATGTTGATATCGTTTCCACAATTAAAACAATCGAAAGACAATCACATTTATGTTGTAACGAGGTACAATTCTTGACACCTGAAATAAGCACTAATTTCAATAGTTCCTGGATTATTTTGAGACCAATACATAATGTTGTTTATTTATTACTGATAGGTAACGACAGAGGTGATCAATAGGAATTGACTGATGCAAACGGGACTGTGGGCATTACGGATAAATACAATGATTATATTTTCTAGATCATATTGACTTGTTGACTGAGGGAGTAGTGGGAAAATATGAATGAAGGACTTGACTCATGATCTAAAGTCTTACAGAACAAAGGAGAATAACACAAGAAGTCAGGACGGTCGCAAACCAGTCCTCATACAGACTACTCTTGAAGGAAAACGTGTACTTTTAATTGGCGGGAATCTGAACACCCTGATTGTGTTATTGACAAAATGATATAGTGATGAGACCATGAAGAAAGGATGATATTTTCTAAATCATATTGACCTGTTTACTGTGGGAGCATTGGGTAAATATTGATGAAGGACTTGGCTCATGATCGAAAGTCTTACAGAACTAAAGTGAATAAAACAAGAAGGCAAAACGGTCGCGAACCTCTCGCAAATCACACTACACTTGAAGAAAAACTTGTGCGTTTAGTCGTGGGAAAATCTGAACACCCTCAGTATATGTTATTGACAACATGATAGAGTGTCGGGTACATGATTGTCAGGAAGGAGTGTATTTTTTTCCATGGGCATATGATCCGGTAAATTTAGTCCCATCAGTATTCACAATTGAAATTGCCGTGTCTCCATTAGCAATTCTGTAGCACTCCGAATTGTCATATAAAATGGAAAAATATGTTACATACTATTCACTCATTCACTACTATCTTATAATCTTCACTCTGTTTTTGTTTTATAACAGAAAGTTCACTTTGCGCACCCACTTCCTGAAACGTTCAACTTTTCCTACATGCTTCCTCCTAACGGTGTACCAATAGGAAGAGTACAATTGTACACTTGCTTTTGACTATATAGGAGAGAGTATTAAAACCTCCAGTATAACAAAACATGTAGTGATTTACTAAGAGTCCTAAAAATTATGATCGAATCAATACCTTTGCAGATGATGCCATCGATGACGATGTTGAGTAGAAGTCATCGTGATACTGACCGTCGAGTGTCTGGTCCTTCACATGAGTCATCTTACAGATGAACTGAGCGAGATCACGTGATGCAGAGGGACGTTCAGTGAGATCCATGTGCATGCAAAGAGTCTCAATCTATTATGATAGCAACATTATGTTGAATGAATTATTACCAACAGTCAGAACTCTCATCAAAACTATTCTAAAAATTGAGCAATTCGTTGAAAATCATATTAATATCGGTGCCACAATGAAAAGATCTTAAAGGTAAAGACCAGTTTTGGAAACGCCCCCCTCTCAAAAAATGAAATGGAAGCTCTCATTACCAATCATGTGAAAGAATATGTTTTGACTAATACGTGATGATACAAATTTTGCCGGGATACCGCCTACTAATTGATATATTTGGTAAATTATTATATCTATTGGGACCAAATAGATATCGCGCACGTGCGCGCACGTGCGCGCACGTGTCGGGTAGTCCCATATACATCTTTCTGTGTACAGTGCTTGTAACTTTACCAAGACTGGGCCAAATTTCTTATCATTTTGATGATTCCAGAACCTTGCAGTACACACCAATACTTATATGCTAGATGATCAACCTTTTCTGATCGATTCCACAACGTTTCTTTCACAATGCAATCGCATGACCAGAACTGGTCTTTATCTTTAACACAATCACGTTTTATCTTGTAACGAGGTACAAGTCTTGACACCTGAAATTAGCACTAATATAAATAGTTCCTGGATTCTTTTGAGACCGATTTAATGGTGTTTATTCATAAGTGATATGTAATGACAGAGGTGATCAAAAGGTTTTCGATTGATCTAATCGGGCATTACGGATAAAGAAAATGATAATATTTTCTAGATCATATTGACATGCTGACTGAGAGACAAGTGGGGAAATATGAATGAAGGACTTGGCTCATGATTTAAAGTCTTATAGAACAAAGTTGAATAAACTACTCTTGAAGAAAAAAAACCCTGTCTTTTAATTAGGGGGGAACCTGAACCCCCTTATTATGTTATCGACGATATTATAGTAGCGGAACCCTGATTGTCAGAAAGGAGTGAAGTTTCCCTCCCGGTCGTGTGATTCGGTATAATTTAACTAACCCTACTGCATTTGAACGCCAAAATGAGTGAACTGTTAGAGGGGGGAGGGGATGATCCACATACTTGATGTCAAGTCTTGATCTGTTATAATAGTAACATTATGTTAGATAAATAATAGCTGACATTACACTTCTTTAAAATATTTTTTAAACATTACATCATGATACGGTTGACATCCCCTTTCATTTTCAAAAGCATTATGTTATTTTGACATATGATTGAAATAGTACTTTAAATATCTGGTTTTACATAACATAAAAGTGTGAAAACAAATAAACATCGAACACCTTGCAGTTTCCAAAGGGATACAGAAATAACACAAACGGAGAATAAGAGATTCGATTCATCATTTTGTAAGTTTTAAAAGGGAAGTCCACCCTGATATTAAGTGGTTTTAATAGAAGCAGAAAAGGTAACCATAGCAGTCAAAGGTCAAGCCAAAACCGATTAAACAAAGAAAGTTATGAAATTTTGAAGGTGCGGTCAATTAAACACAAATTGTCAACTTTGTGACGTATTAGGCGAGCTCTCCTGTTAAAACATACGACCCCAATATCGTCATTGGATTTAGATGGAACCCAAATTAAGGCAGCTAAAATATGTAGAAATCTTGGGATTGCCTTTGATAACAAGCTTACTTTTTATAGATTTACAACAGAACGTTTGGTTCATGCTTTTTTATGTGTCATTTCGATTTTTGTAACAGTTTCCTTTTTCGGTTACCAATTTGCCAAATTCAAAGATTACAAACAATCCAAAATTCAGCATCGCGGCTAGTTACACGTATTAAGAAACATGATTCAATATCCCCTGTCTTACGAAATTTACATTGATTTCCAGTCCAGTCTCGCATCCAATTTAAAGGGAGTGTAGCCTGACGAGACTACGTGTCTTTCCCGTGGCCTGACTCGGAGCCAATCGGGTATAATAGGGACTTTTCGATTTGCACGTTCACTAGTGGACTGCGACGTATGCGGTCATTTTTGAGCTCATCGAATTCTCGAACGCGTTCACCCTTGTTTTGCCGTCGTTCGCAAACTGTGAAGGTACATGTTCGTAACCAATCTTTAGTAGGCACGAAACAGCACATTGAAGTCACAAAATGGACCCAATTGACCTCATTCTAGAACCGGAGGGTGGTGGAAGCGTAAATTCTCTTAAATTAACACATTCTCTTGTCTGTAATTTCCCTTAACCCTAAAAAGGCCGGGCTATTTGAGGTCTCAATACGGCCGGGGGCGTAATTTTTTTCCCACCAGAGTTCCGGACCCCAGTATGAACTCATTTGCATACAGCCAATCAGAGCTCATCTTGTCAATAACAAGCTTTACGCGTGCTAAAGATTTTACGGATGCGGATACGGTGCAGTGCGAAGCTCTTTCATTACACACATACACCGACAGCGCCTATATCAGTCTATATGTCAGTCAGCATGGTGTGCGCATAGCCATGGCATAGGCTTGCAAATGTTTCATTTGTACTTGTCTAGCATGTCTACCTTTAGCAAATGTATTATAGATCTACACCTCTAATAATATCAGCTTATGAAATTGCTGTGAAAAAATATTACTTAGCACTAAGTTAAAATTACTCTAGCAATCAAAGATAGGCCTATCGTCATCGAAGCCACTATATATCTAGGGACTCATTTCTAAAGATTTTACGGTTGAGAAAATTATTATAGATCTACACCTCTAAAACTGGTAAAAGGCATAATAATATCAGCTTATGAAATTGCTGTGATGTTCATAGTTCTCAGTAAAAGAAGTAAAAAATAAAATATAAATAAAGCATGATAATTAGTGCTAAGTAATAATTGTTCACAGCAATTTTATTAGAGGTGTAGATCTATAATAAATTTGCTAAAGGTAGACATGCTAGACAAGCACAAATGAAACATTTGCAAACCTATGCCATGGTATGGTGGCTCCTAAGGGACACGCAAACGCAAAAATTTGACGTATACGTATGCAACAAAATTTTCGTTTTTTACGTCCAAGACGTGAAAATCAAAAAAATTGACGTATACCTATGCAACAAATTTTTCGTTTTTACGTCCAAGACGTGAAAATCAAAAAATTTGACGTATACCTATGCAACCAATTTCTTGTCTTTTACGTCCAAGACGTGAAAATCAAAAAATTGACGTATACCTTTGTTTGGTAATTTTTCATTTTTCTGTACTCAATGGCGCTGAAGGGACACGCAGACGTGAAAATCGGCTGGAAAATCTGCGTCAAATATTCACGTCTGCGCCTCCCGAAAGGGACACGCAGACGTGAATATTGGACGCAGATTTTTTTTGGCTGGAAAACCTGCGTCCAATATTCACGTCTGCGTCTCATACGCAGACGTGAATATTTGACGTGAATTTTTTTTTCAGTAAGCTGAGCACCATGCAGGAAGATAAGTGTATCTTGGTTTGTTTTGCTATGTTTTTAAACAGCTTTATCTCGACATTAATTGTACCAGGAATACAGCTTCCTGATTGTACACCACTTCATTATATTTTATGGTCTAAAATTGACATAGATACATAGGCCTAGATACATTACGCTTTGATATTTGTAAACATATTTTGCCTGTACCAAGCAATTACTTCTTTTGTGCATCTTGTTGCCATTTGCCCCCCCTCCTGTCACACCCTTTTCCTCTATTTCTTTCTTTCTCTCTCTCTCCCCTTTCTCTTAATGTCTCACCACTCTCTCTCTCCCTTTCTCTCGATCTTTTCTAGCTCCTTTCTCCCCTCTCTCTCCTCTTTCTATCCCAATTCTGTCTCCCAATGTCCCTATTTCTCTCTCCTCTTTCTCCTAATCTGCCTCCCCTCTCCCTTTCTCTTCTCCTTTCTCCCAATCTGCCTCCCCCTCTCCCTTCTCTCTCCCTTTCTCTCTCCTCTTTCTCCTTTCTCTCCCCTCTCTTCTTTTCTCTCTCTCTCCCATCCTCCCTCCCTTCCCCTTCTCTCTGTACTATGTGTATTCGAAATTTCTCGGCATTTACCACAATAAATCCATTTCCAAGCATGCAAGTCATGACACAATGGAAAAATTATTATTACCATTTGTTTTCACGAAATGTAAAGAATTGTTTTATAATTTATTAATGTTTACTTTCTTCAATTGCTACTGAAATACATCCCAAGTTGACTTATGAAATTACATACATGTAGTTAAATATTTATAAACCGTTTTTCATAAAGATTATGTTATACATTTTTAATTTTTAATTAATACTATACAGTGAAAAGAAAAATGATATTGATTCTCTGATTGTTTAACACAATTTCATACATCACTTTGGGATTCAAAATCCATAACAAAACAACAACAAAAATGCATTTAGTTCAGCTCATTGAAGACCACTTTACAGTTGTGTTACTATAAACAAATGTTGAATATCACATGAAATAATTAACAAAATGTTGTCCTTTTTCAAACACTAGTCGAGATCTAAACAGTAATATCACTATACATCATAATTCCAGTACATGTATACAGGTAAATTGTCAGCATAATTTGAAGAATTGGAAAACTAAACAAAACAGTTGAATTAACATATAGTATAGTTCTACTTTCAGGGTTTCATACAGGTGTAAAGGAACATCACAACACAAATTAATTACTTTCTTAACTTTTCTTAGTGTCCAAATGAAATGGAATAAAATATAATTTTGTTTCTCTCACATTGAGTAGACAATATCTTGCATTTAGATTTCATGCAAACCAATAAATATGTAAAATGTATTGTAAAATGTAATGTACCAGCCCAGTGGCGGATCTACGTGGGGGTTTAGGCGGTTTAAACCCTTGGGCTCCCAAGTGAAAATGTGATGTGCATAGAAGAATGCCATGTGTCCAGACCCACACAGTATCCGCATCGTCATTGGGTCAACCCCCTGGTAACTTAACCATATAACTCTGGATATAACTGTGTATTAAACTGTTACTTGATTTAAAAGACGTTATCATGCAATGCTTTTTATGGTCTCCATTGTGTTAGTAGATGCCAGGAAAACATCAGCCGCTACGTTGCTCGGACTCGTGGACGGTTTAAACCCTTGGGCTGCCAAGTGAAAATGTGATGTGCATAGAAAACGCCATCATGTGTCCAGACCCACACAGTATCCGCATCGTCATTGGGTCAACCCCCTGGTAACTTAACCAAACACATGATAACTCTGGATATAACTGTGTATTAAACTGTTACTTGATTTAAAAGACGTTATCATGCACTGCTTTTTATGGTCTCCATTGTGTTAGTAGATGCCGGGAAAACATCTCCGCATCGTCATTGGGTCAAACCCCCTTAGCAAAAATCTAGATCCGCCCCTGTGAGCCATGAGGAGTGGTGGAGTTGTTGATGTGCTAGGAAGACTAGTCATGTCTTCACTGCTTCTAGGCTTTGTTGGAGGCTTGCGTTTCTTAACAGTCTATAAGGGACAAAGATGAAAATAGTTTGGAAAAAGAAATGGTTAATTCTCCGAAAATTCACAGATTTCACTAATCATTGTCCTTAAAATATAACAGCCATTATATTGGCATTTCTATAGTAACTCAGGTTATATTTTCATTTCAGATAGATTTTTAAATATAAACAAAGATGTTCATTTATGTGCAAATGGACAACATAAACCTGCATACTACTTGACAGAAGTAAAGCAAATGATATTCATAAAGACATATTTCTTTTTTTAATGTTCTGTTCCCTTCTCATGGATATGCCGATATACAGCAGAAACATCATGCCTTCAAATGTTGTCTTATATTTATGAAATTGAAATTGCATTTTTAAATTGGTGTTACTGGTTTCTTTTGGAAAGGGATACATACTTTGGACCAGATCAGTTTACATTCCCACAATATATGAGTAAAATATGCATTTAAGATTTGAAATGCAAACTCTTTTAGAAGAACTTTTCTATGATTCAAACCACTCATCTGGAAATGAATTGAAAGTTGAATTGAACTGAAATTAATTAACTACTGGAACAATTATAATCATCTGTTGAGAGCCAGAAGGGAATTAACTCTGTGTTAAAATATATGATTTAACACCCTTCTAGCTCTCACCATACAATATTTTCTTAAATAAAGGAAACATTCAAATAATCTATCAAATTTAACAAGTTTCATCTTTAATCATTACCACAAGAGAATTTAGCATTCATTTGGTGTTTACCTTCTGCAGATGATCAGGGAAGAGGAAAATGGTTGGAATAGCACCTTGGCGAAGTCTGGTTGTCTGGCCAATGCGGTCAAAACACTCTGCTTCAAAGTGGTCCGAGCACACGGTGGACTACTGGCTTGGTGTCCACTTGTCCCTCCTCATCTTGACAAGCCATTCTTTCAAAAGGGCTGGACCAGCTTTGGGAAACCTGGAAATTAATAGAAAACAAGATAATGGAGGATAAGTGGGATGCTGAGAACATCTTCATTTCATTTGCCTTTTATATTGCATTTGCCTTTTATATTGCATTTGCCTTTGTCCTATTTGTATGCATGATAGCATGGGGGATGTGTGTCCAGACAATGATAACAAAAATTAACTGGTCAATTTTTGCTGTTTGATTTTATTTCAAAAAATAAACACGTACCCCATCAAGCATTCTTTTAATATTTGCAATACATAATCTTGTTAACATCACAGCATAGTGACAGTTTGCATGAACCTGTCCAGATCAATTTTACAAAGCAAAGCATTTCAAAAGCAAAAGCCAAAGCTACATGTCATTCACTCCAGCAAAGCATAGTAGTCAATGCTAATGGATGCGTATGCATGTCACTCACATCATGACATGTATTGTATGCAACTAATGCAAGGTTATTTGCAGCATGCAGATAGGCTAGTCGATGCAGATGTCCAAAAATATGGCAAAGATCTGGGGCCGCGGAGGGCCAAAGTCAGAAAAGAGGGTTTGCCTGCCACTACCGCATAAAATAAGCACACCTTGTTTATTTGAAAGATTTTATCATAATACACAATATTTCAGAGGTGTTTTTTTAATTTGTTGCGAACAATCCTAAATCGGAGGGCGTCCAAAAAAGCGGCCCTTTTGACGAAAAATAGTATTTTGTGAATTATATTTTAAGGGAACCTTAAACCACCATGAGTTTGGTGTCATATGAAAGAGAATTAAATCATCTAAATTTTGATACCAATTTCAATGAAATTGGGATTAATTAACATTGCAAATTTAAAAAACATGATTTTTTGTGATTTTTTCCAAATATTGAATTTTATCAATAATCGTTATTTTACATATATCAAAATTGGAGAAATGCATTTTTGTAACTTTCCAGGAATTTGCCCTTATACAATGACAATATACTGTGAAAAGGAAAGGTTTATATCTCTTTTCAATAAAAAGTTATAGCAACCCAAAATTATTGATTCGATTTCCACAAAAACAACATTTTGCCCACATGTGTATTAACTGTATGCATATACGTGTATTAGTGTATTGAGAACCTGTTTGGTGTGTTTACATCGAGTTTTAAAGATAACTTTGAGTAAACCTTTAATCACCATGGATTTGGTGTCAAAAGATGAATAATTGAAATACCTTCAAGTTGATATCAATTTCATTGAATTATGTAGAGTGTGAAATGTAAATTTTGAGCCAAAAGGTGCTTTTTGTAGATATTTTTTTCCCCTCTAATTTTGGCCAGTATCTTGGTATAGTAACTGGACAAATGTGACTGGAAATTTAGTATTGCAGAAAGTTCAAGTGATTTGGAGTGCTGACTGCAAATGATAAGTATTTCTTCTGTACTCTGAGATGTTTCAGGAAATGTGGGCATTGACAGTTGCTCCCCCCACCGCCCCTTCCAGCCTCTTTTCATAATCTTGCCCATGACCAAGACAAGTTAGTCCATGAACACGAACAAAGTAATGCAGACAGTCCAGACAGTTAAAAGGATTAGGCCAGGAGAGTGCTTAGTGCAATTGATAAGTATTTCTATACTCTGTGATGTTTTAGAAAATGGGGGCATGGGCAGGTGCCTCATCCCCTCCCCACACACAATTAACTATTATTTGACACCACCCCTTCCATCTGTCATCTGACCGCTTAGTACAATCTTGTCATGGTAAAGACAAATATTTGAACATAATCAAAGACAGATCATTTAAAAAAATCATGCTTGTGATTTAGCTGGGATTATATAAACAGCCCACGAGACCAACAATGTAGGTCTCTTGAACCCTCAGAAAAATTGTTGGGATGCCCATAAAACTGACATGGCGGTCTTGTGAATCCTCAAGTAATTTTTCAGAAGACCATGCATAAAGCCGAAGCGTTAATGTGCTGTAAATTCTTTTCAATACATGTGGATATCAAGTCTGAGCCAAACATTTTTTTATTTTTATTATTGAAGAAAACACATATAAATACTTTTATTTGCGTTAATATAGAAAACATTACTTAATTTACAAGCATTAGAATACAGTTTATTGCATTGATATTTATTTGCTTCATAAATATACATGTATGTACAAAAAGCAATGTGTATATAGATTTTCTGGCCTGGGGTACTCTTATTTAAAAAAGGTCCATTTTTCGGAGGGTAAATGTTTATGAACGCCCAAACCTCTTATACATTTTAATGAAAAATTTAATGAAGACTCATAACTAAGGCTTAGGGTATTGCTCGAAGGGGTGGGCGTGGGAATGAATTTCCTATTTTCATTTCTGAATATTTCCCGCACGGGAGTCACTCAGGCCTTCTTGTGGTTCTGAAAAGGAAGGGTTCGCACATCAGTGTTTTACCCTAAATTGTTTTAATATATATTTCATTATTCACCTTGGATTCGCCTAAGCAGAAAGGAGCGACATTATGAAATTGCCTTAACTCGCCTTTCTTTCTAAATTTGGACGTCTTCCGATCACACTAGCACAACTTCACTATCAACATGAATTTAATATATCTTTGGATGCCGTTTCAATGTGGTAAAATTAATTATTTGTTTTAAAATTCCTATCCACTATATGTCCTTAAGCAACTAAAACTTTTACAGCTTTGTCGAAAGATCGAATAACCAGATAACAACAGGACTACAACATTTAGACAGGCCTTTTTATTTTTCTACATCATGTCTTTGACACAAAACTTATTTGATGTTTCCAGGGGCAGACTGGGACTGAACATTGGTTTTTAAAGTGTTATGCGACCTGCCCACTGAATATGTAAGATGCATATATATCAAGTGGCCCTCAGACCACAAATCGACTGGACCTTGATCCAACCAAAAATAAAGAGCTGCTCGTGGGGAAAATTCCCAAACTCCCACGGCCAATCTGTCTCTGGATCTTTCCTTATAGGATACGTGTATCTTTTATCTACCCAAAATGACAAATTTGTCACTGGCAGTTGTCAGCGGAAGCCCCTTGTAAAAAGTAAAGCACATGCGTCGATTGAGAGAGAGAGAAAAGAGAGGGGGTGAGGGTTGACACCACGTCAACTCAATAGTTTGATAAACATTGTATCCTAGCATATAACGAAAAATCTTTAAAATCTAATGAGCCATTTTTTCTTGAATATTCTTCAATCTGGTCAGGAAATTCTAATTCTAGGGATTTGTTTGTATGAATAACTATGTCATTTTCTTATTTACATAAATGCATTTTTATTATTTACCATACATGGTGATTCAATTCTCAAACATTCATCCCACACCCATTTCCATTATAAACATTGTCTTCATGTCTTATGCCTTAATTTATTTCAAAATTCAGAACTAGTTTGCATTCTAAACACATCTTGGTAGTTTTAAATCTCATTACTATTTCAAATTGGGGTGGCGGGGTTGGTGAAACGTTCTTAAACCCATCTCCAGGATGTTCCAGGATGTACACGTTACCAAAACTAAGGAATTAATAATTCCAAGATTTCTTCCACACTCACCCCCATAATACATGCATAATGCTGCATTTATCCATCATTTTCTTCAAAATTAAGAACTTCTTTGCATTATAATCATGTCTTGGTGATTAAAATCTCAGACTTTTTATGATGTGGGAAAGGACTCTTTTCCTAACCTACATGTATTTTTGATATATCCAACATTTTTTTTCAAAAGGAAAAATGCATCATTATTTGCCTGGATAAAAAAATCCCCACACCGTTCCCATTGTCACGATAGGCCTGTAAGCTGGGCCTTCTTTCCATTTTCTTCAAAATTTTATTTAGGTCATTGGCTGATTTAAATGAGAATTGGATTTTCTGAATAAAAATTAAAAAACAATGTTCTCAGCATCCCCTTCATTCTCTGAGTATCCTTCTAATTACTCTTAACGTTATAACATGGTGTGCATCATAGCAAGTCTAGATAAGGTAGATAATTAAACAGAATCTATCCATGTACCAGCCTCGACTCCTTTTTGGCTGGCGTTCTGGACAGCCAGGATAATGCCAATATCTTGTCAGGACATAGAACATAGGATCAATCACAATGCCAGGAGGTTTGTTCAGGAGTGAGGAGGCGACACCATGTGAAGTGGATTCACTACTCGCTAGTGCCCTTTGGCAAGGCATTATTCCAAAATTCCTCAGAGAGGACTTACGAATGTGGGTACCCTAGTTTCTTACAAGCATACACATGTTTTCTTAGTAGTCAGGCAAAATAAACCATCAAACCAAACATGGCGATACTATATTATATTCATGTTGATAGATGCACTAACTTGTCTAGGTCATGGGCAAGATTATGTCAAGCGGCTGGAAGGGGCGGGGTGGGAGGGGGACTGCTAATGCCCACATTTCCTGAAACATTCCAGAGTACAGAAGAAGTACTTATCAATTGCAGTCAGCGCTCCAAATCCCTTGAACTTTCTGCACTACTAAAATATGTCCAATCACTTTTTTTATGTTAATATACCAAGATACTGGCAAAAATTAGAGGGGAAAATATCTTGATTGGGAGGGGGTGGGGCAACTGCTAATGCCCACATTTCCTGAAACATCCCAGAGTACAGAAGAAGTACTTATCAATTGCAGTCAGCACTCCAAATCCCTTGAACTTTCTGCACTACTAAAATATGTCCAATCACTTTTGTCCTGTTAAAATACCGAGATACTGGCCAAAATTAGAGGAAAAATATCTTGGTAGGGAGGGGGGGGGGTGGGGCAACTGCCAATGCCTACATTTCCTGAAACATCCCAGAGTACAGAAGAAGTACTTATCAATTGCAGTCAGCACTCCAAATCCCTTGAACTTTCTGCACTACTAAAATATGTCCAATCACTTTTTTTCTGTTAATATACCGAGATACTGGCCAAAATTAGAGGAAAACATATCTTGGTGGGGGGGCAACTGCCAATGCCCACATTTCCTGAAACATCCCAGAGTAAACAAGAAGTACTTATCAATTGCAGTCAGCACTCCAAATCCCTTGAACTTTCTGCACCACTAAATGTTCAATCACTGTTGTCCAGTTAATATACCGAAATACTGGCCAAAATTAGAGGAAAAAATATCTACAAAAAACACTTTTTTGGCTCAAAATTTACATATTACACACTACATAATTCAATGAAATTGTTATCAACTTGAAGATATTTCAATTATCCATCTTTTGACACCAAATCCATGGTGATTAGAGGTTTTACTCAAAAGTTATCTTTAAAACTCAATGTAAACACGCCAAACAGGTCCTCAATACACTAATACACGTATATGCATACAGTTAATACACATGTGGGCAAAAATGTTGTTTTTGTGGAAATCGAATCAATAACTTTGGGTTGCTATAACTTTTTATTGAAGAGACATATACACTTTTCCTTTTCACAGAATATTATCCTTGTATATGGGCGAATTCCTGGAAAGTTACAAAAAAATGCATTTCTCCAATTTTGATATATGTAAAATAACGATTGATAAAATTCAATATTTGGAAAAAAATCACAAAAATCATGTTTATTACTTAAATTTGCAATGTTAATTAATCCCAATTTCATTGAAATTGGTATCAAAATTTAGATAATTCAATTCTCTTTCATATGACACCAAACTCATGGTGGTTTAAGGTTCCCTTAAAATATTATTCACAAAATACTATTTTTTTGTCAAAAGAGCCGCTTTTTTGGACGCCCCCTCCGATTTAGGATTGTTCGCAACAAATTTTAAAAAACACCTCTGAAATATTGTGTATTATGATAAAATCTTTCAAATAAACAAGGTGTGCTTAGTTTATGCGGTAGTGGCAGGCAACTCAAAAACTGAGCATGATATTTGACTTTGGCCCTCCGCTTATTAGTGAAAGGTAGATCTATATTAATTGTCAAAACAAATTGAAATTGCATGTAATAAGATCTAGAGTCTAGACCTCTAGAATCTATATCAAAATATCTCTCTTAAAAAATTAAAAGTAGGGGGTCTATACAATTACAACTACAAGTATAGCACACACAACGTCGCTATGCCTATGCTATGGCTATGCGCAGACATATTATAACCAATGACTTCTTGTTATTTAGATTTGTTATGACTGAATTATTAGACCCTAACTCAGTACTTGTTTCACTTTCAGTTTCAGGCTTCACCAACATACTGACTGACATAGAGAGCAAGCTGTCAGTGTCAACAAACTAGTCTAACATTGTTTTTTACTAATAATAGTAGGCTCTCGAGCTAGAAGTAGCACTAAAATGACTAAATATTTATGTGTTTGCCTATCTTTTATTCTTTTCACACCTAACCAAGTACCAACACATATCCCCACTTGATTGGATTCAGTTTATGACTTTATGACTTATGTTTTGTGGCTTTCCCCTTCCCCAGGCCAGGCCAGGCCCAGCCAAGTTACAAATATTCACACATAGTCATAAAAACAAGCAGATGGGACTACAAGCGAAAACTAGACTACAAATAGTACAATGTCGCGACGATTAGATTATCATATGAAACCAGTCTTTAAACGCTAATTTTTGTAATATCTAAATGAAATGATCACTTACTTGTGAAATGTTTTCAAGGAGCCTTTCACGAGTCGATTTGTGCATTTGATGGCTGCACAAGAAGGCATTTTGTTGACATTTAGAAAGTCTACGTTCGCATCACATCTGCGGCGGCAGGCCAGAAATGTTGGTACAGAAATGTTAGGCACTAGCTATGCATGTAGCTAGTAGGTGCTCAGCTTACTGAAAAAAAATTCACGTCAAATATTCACGTCTGCGTATGAGACGCAGACGTGAATATTTGACGCAGATTTTCCAGCCGATTTTCACGTCTGCGTGTCCCTTCAGGGCCATTGAGTACAGAAAAATGAAAAAATTACGAAACAAAGGTATACGTCAATTTTTTTGATGTTCACGTCTTGGACGTAAAAGACAAGAAATTGGTTGCATAGGTATACGTCAAATTTTTTGATTTTCACGTCTTGGACGTAAAAAACGAAAAATTTGTTTCATAGGTATACGTCAATTTTTTTGATTTTCACGTCTTGGACGTAAAAAACGAAAATTTTGTTGCATACGTATACGTCAAATTTTTGCGTTTGCGTGTCCCTTAGGAGCCACCATACCATGGCTATGCACGTACACCATGCCCACCGTGCTGACATAGACAAGGCGCTGTCGTCTGTGTGTAAAGAGCTTAGCACCGTATCGCATCCGTAAAATCTTTAGCATGCGTAAAGCTTAATAGATGAGCTCTGATTGGCTGTATGCAAATGAGTTCATACTGGGGTCCGGAACTAGGGTGGGAAAAAAAATTACGCGGACGGGGGTGGGGCCTAAGATCTCGGCCTAGGAAGGTCCAATTAAAGGGATTGGGTAACTTTGTCTCAGATTCTGAAACAAAATCCTGGATTCAGCTCATGCTGCAATGATAAGTATAAACCTTTAGGTCAGTCAAAAACCCCATGAATTTTACAAGCCGATCGCCTGTCTGATTATCAAGATATTTATGATTGGAAATCGAAATCAAATTTTGCGTTTTCCTAACGGTTTTCATAACACTACAGTCTATTGGGGAAAATGAGTATGGTAAAACCGGTCACTCAAAGATTTTTACTTTTTTGAGGCACTATATGATCATTTTGAAGCGCAATTTGTTTAGGGCTTCAATATTACACCATATCACAGACACTGATAACACGTAGGGCCATGCATCTCAGATTTAACATTGTTAAACGATGCCTTTAATGTGAAAATTAGCATAGTGATAGATTGACGTATATTGAATAAGATGGTAATGTTTATTTTCTTTTATGTTTATTTTTATTTTTTTTAAATATTTTTATGACAATATGCACAAAAAAAGTTGGAAATTTTCAAAAATGCGTGATTTTGAATAATGCATGGGCATCAAATCAATACCATTGCGGATGATGCCATCGATGAAGATGTTGAGTAGAAGTCATCGTGATAGTGACCGCGGAGTGTCAGGTCCTTCAGATAGGTCATCTTACAGATGAACAGAGCGAGATCACGTGATGCAGAAGGACGTTCACTGAGATCCCATGCAGAGATGTCAAGAGTCTGAATCTGTTATGATAGCAGCATTATGTTGAATATATAACTACCAACAATCTATCAAAACCACATTAAAACTTCAGCGATATGTTTTTAATTATATAAATATCGTTGCCACAATGGAATTTTGTTTAACACAATCACATTTAGTTTGTAGTAAGGTACAAGTCTTGACACCTGAAATTAGCACAAATTTCAATAGTTCCTGGATTGATTTGAGACCGATTTAATGTTGTTAATTCATAACTGATAGGTAATGACAGAGGTGGCCAATAGGTTTTTGATTGATCCAATCGGGACTGTGGTCATTGCGAATGAAAAATTGATAATATTTTCTAGAACATATTGACCTGTTGACTGAGGGAGTAGTGGGTCCATATGTATGAAGGACTTGGCTCATGATCTTAAGTCTAACATACCACAAGAGATAAAGCAAGAAGGCAAACCGGTCGTGAACCAGTCCCCAATCACATTAATCTTGAAAAGAACCTGTGCTTCATTCTGGCAAAAGCCTGAACACCCTGATTATGTTATCGACGACATTTTATAGTGACGGATCCATGATTGCCAGCAAGGAGGGAATTTTCCCGCGGGCATATGATTTGATAATCTCGCGGACCCTCCTGCATTTGCACGTCGAACTGAGTGAGTGGGTGGGAGGATGATCCTAATACTGGATGTCAAGTCTTAATCTGTTATAATAGTGACATTATTTTGGATATGCAATTGCTAACATTGCACAACTTAAAAATATTTTTAAACATTACGTCATCATAACGTTGCCATCCTCATTCATTCACAAAACCAATACGTTATTCTGGCATTTGACTGAAACGGTACTTTGAAAACCAAATTTTGCATAACAAAAAAGTGTGAAAAATCAATAAACATGGAAAACTTTGCAGTTTCCAAAGGAATACAGAAATATCACAAAAGGGAAATAATAAATGCGATTCATCATATTGTAGGTTTCAAAAGGAAAGTCAACCCTGATATTAAGTGAATTTAATAGAAGCAGAAAAGGCGATCATGTCAGTTAAAGATTAAGCAAAAACTACTTTAGAAAAAAGTTATATTTTGAAGGTGTGGTCAATCAACACAAATTGGCAACTCTGTGACGTATCTTGCGTGCTCTTCTTTCATTTGCCCTGCACTAAATAACTACACAAAATTATGTTTTCCCCTGAGAAAATTTTCATCATACATTCACCCTAAATATATAACTAGTGCAATTATGTTTTTATGCAACCCCTCTACGAAACAAATCTTTTCCGTAATTGATAGTTAGCAAAATGAAAGTGAATTAAATTTTATATACAGAGCAAACTGGAAATGAGCTCGCAAGATACGTCACAGCGTTGTCAATTTGTGATACACTGATGACAACTTCAACAAATCATAACTTTCCTTGTTTTCATCGGATATTACTCAAATTTTCACAAATTTGTTTCTCCCATTTTTCTGCTTTCATTAAATCCGACTTCCCCTTCAGATTGAAATGTTTAGTCTCATCAGCAATTCACGTTACAAGTAACCGTCACTCCTAAAGCACTTCTATTACCATCCGTATCGCCCCATGAAATAAAAAAAATATATGGTTCATATTATTCACTATCAATCTGACAATCTTCATTCTGTTTCTGTATTATGACAGAAAGCTCATTTTGCGCTTTCACCTCCTGAAACTTTTAACTTTCTCTCCTTCCTCTTAACGGTGTACTAGCTGGGAGATTAAAATCGTCCACTTGCGTTTTACTATACATGTATTGGAAATAATACACTTCAAATATGACAAAACAGGAAGTGATTTGCTAAGAGTCCTAAATAATATGAGCAAATCAATACTTTTGCAGATGATGCCATCGACGAAGATGATGAGTAGAAGTCATCGTGGAGAAAGACCTTGTCTCCCCTATCGAGTGTCAGGGTCTTCAAACGAGGCATCTTACAGATGAATTGAGCGAGATCACGTGATGCAGACGGACGTTCAATGAGAATCAGAGACCAGATGTTAAGAGTCTCAATCTGTTATGATAGTACATTAAGTTGAATGAATTATAACTAATAACCCATTAAAACTGTATTCAGTATTCGATAATCTGTTTAAATCAAAGTTAAAATCATTTTCACACAATCACATTTGTTTTGTAATGAGGTACAGGTATTGACACCTGAAATTAGCACTAATATCAATTGTTCCTGGATTCGTTGTTATACCGATAAAATGCAGTTTATTTACTACTGATAGGTAATGACAGAAGTGATCAATAGGTTTGATTGATCCAATCGGGACTGGGGCATGACGCATACAAAAAAGGATGATATTTTCTAGATCGTATTGACCTGTTTACTGTGGGAGCAGTGAGTAAATATGAATGAAGGACTTGGCTCATGATTTAAATTCTTACAGAACAAAAGAGAAGAAAACAAGAAGGCAGAACTCTCGCAAACCAATCTTAAATCCCACTACTCTTGAAGAAAAACGTGTGCGTTTAAGCGGGGGAAAATCTGAACACCCTCAGTATGTCATTGACATTAGGATATAGTGTCGGGTCCATGATTATCAGAAAGGAGGAGATTTCTTTCCCCGGGCATATGATTCAGTAATCTCGCTGACTCTGCTGCATTTGCACGTCGAACTAAGTGATGGGACGGGAGGATGATCCATATACTGGATGCCAAGTCTTTATTTGTTATAATAGTAAAATTATGTTGGATATACAATTGCTCAAATTACGCTACTTAAAAACAAATATTACATCATGATGCCATTCTCATTCATTTTCAAAAGGATTTTGTTATTTTGACATTTGATTGAAGTAGTTCTTTGAAAAACTAAATTTACAAAACAGAAAAGTGTGAAAACAAATATGCATGGCAGAAATGATGCAAACGGGGACAAAGAGATTTGATTTATAATTTGTGTAGGTTTTTAAATTAAACTATTTAGTCTCATCAATATTCGCAATTGAAATTGCCGTCTCTCCATCAGCAATTCCGTAGGACTTCGAATTGTCATATGAAATGACAAATATGGTCCATATTATTCACTATCAATCTTATAAGCTTCACTCTGTTTTTGTTTTATGACAGAAAGTTCACTTTTCGCATCCACTACCTGAAACGTTCAACTTTTCCTACTTGCTTCCTCTTAACGGTGTACCAATAGGGAGAGTACAATTGTACACTTTCGTTGGACTATTTAGGAAAGAGTACACCTCCAGTATAACAAATTATAAAGTGATTCGCTAAGAGTCCAAAAATATATGATCAAATCAATACCATTGCAGATGATGCCACCGATGACGATGTTGAGTAGAAGTCATCGTGGTACTGACCGTCGAGTGTCAGGTCCTTCAGATGAGGCATCTTACAAATGAACTGAGCAAGATCACGTGATGCAGAGGGACGTTCGATGAGAACCAAAGAGTGGATGCAAAGAGTCTCAATCTGTTATGATAGCAACATTATGTTGAATGAGTAAAAACTAACAACCCATTAAAACTATTTTCAATATTGAACAATCTGTTTAAATCAATGTTAAAATCAATATCCCGATGTAAAAATCTAAACACAATCATAGTTATTGTGTAATGAGGTACAGGTCTTGACACCTGAAATCAGCACCAATCTCAATAGTTACTGAATTCTTTTTGAGACCGATATGATGCTGGTGATTTATTACTGATAGGTAATTACAGAGGTGATGAATAGGTTTTGACTGATCCAATCGGAACGAACAAAAAAGGCTGATATTTTCTAGATCGTATTGATCTGTTAATTGTGGGAGCAGTGGGTGCGTAGGAATGGAGGACTTGGCTCATGATTATAAGTTTTACAGAACAAAAGAGAATAAAACAAGAAGGCAGTACGTTCGCAAGCCCGTCCTCAATCACACTACTCTTGAAGAAAACCATGTGCTTTATTCGGGGGGAAACCCTGAATGATCTGATTATGTAATCGACGACGTTTTAGTGGTGGGTCAATGATTTAAAAAAAGGGAGGGGATTTTCCCCTGGTCGTGTGATTCGGTAATCTAACTGCCCCCACTGCATTTGCATGTCGTATTGAGTAAGGGTTATGGGGAGGGGGTGATCCACATACTGGATGTAAAGTCTTAATCTGTAACAATAGTAACATTATGTTAGATAAATAACAGCTGACATTACACTACTTAAAAATATGTGTTAAACATTACATCATGATACAGTTGACATCCTCATTTATTTACAAAAGCAGTACGTTATTCTGAGATTTGATTGAAATAGTACTCTGAAAATCCATTTTTGTCATAACACAAAAGTGTGAAAACAAATAAACACGGAACACCCTGCACTTTCCAATGGGATTCAGAAATATCACAAACGCTGAATAAGAGATGCGATTCATCATTTTATAGGTTTTAAAAGAAAAGTACACCCTGATACTAAGTGTTTTTTATCAATAATAGAAGCAGGAAATGTAATCATGTCAGTGAAAAATTAAGCCGCAAAACCGTTTAAAAAAAAAGTTATACAATTTTGAAGTTGCGGTCAATCAAACACAAATTGACAACTCTGTGACGTATTAGGCGAGCTGTCTTCTCATTTGCCCTGTACTAAATAACTACAAAAAGTTTATAATACCCCTAATAAAAAAGTCAATCATAAGTTCACCCTAAAAATAATTAGTGCAACTATGTTTTTATGCAACCCCTCTATGGAACAAAACTATTCCATAATCGATAGCTAAGAATTTGAAGTTAATTAAATTTTCTATACAGAGCAAATTGGAAAGAAGCTCGCAAAAAACGTCGCAGCGTTTCGAATTTGTGTTACACTAATGACAAGTTTAAAAATGTACAATTTTTTAAATTTTTATCGGATATTGCTCAAACTTTCACAAATTTGTTACTCTCATATTTCTGCTTTTTTTAAACCGACTTCCCCTTTAGATTGAATATTTAGTCTCATCAGCAATTTACATTACAAATAACCGTCACTCTTTCAGCACTTCCATTACCCCCCCCCCGTATTGCCCTACTAATGAAAGATTATATGGTTCATATTATTCACTATCAATATTACAATCTTTATTCTGTTTCTGTATTATAACAGAAAGCTCACTTTTCGCTTCCACTTCCCGGCTGAAACGTTTAAATGTGTCTCCTTCCTCTTAACGGTACACTAACTGGAATATGTAAATCGTCCACTTGCGTTTGACTATATAGGAAATAGTACTTTTCAAGTATGACAAAACATGTAGGCGTTTGCTTAGAGTCCTTAACGAATATATGATCAAATCAATACCTTTGCAGATGATGCCATCGACGAAGATGATGAGTAGAAGTCATCGTGAAGATGGACCTTCACACGGAGTGTCAGGCTCATCAAACGAGGCATCTTACAGATGAACTGAGCGAGACCACGTGATGCAGACGGACGTTCACAGAGATCCAGAGACCAGGTGTAAAGAGTCTCAATCTATTATGACAGTAAAATTACGTTGAATGAATAATAAATAATAAAACATTAAAACTATACTGAATATTCAACAATCTGTTTAAACCAATGTTAACATCATTACCTAATGTACAAATCTTATCACAATCACATTTGTTTTGTAATGAGGTACAGGTCTTGACAACTGAAAATAGCACTAATTTAAATAGTTCCTGGATTCTTTTTGAGACCAATATAATGCTGTTTATTTATTAATGATATATAATGACAGAGGTGATCAATAGGTTTGACTGATCCAATATGGACTGGAGCATGACGTATCCAAAATGATATATTTTCTAGATCATATTGACCTGTTTACTGTGGGAACAATGGGTGAATATGAATGAAAGACTTGGCTCATGATCGAAATTCTTACAGAACAAAAGAGAATAAAACAAGAATGCAGAACGGTTGCAAACCAGTCCTCAATCACACTACTTTTCAGGGGAAACATGTGCGTTTAGTCGGGGGGGGGGGGAACTGAGCACCCTCAGTATGTTATTGACAACACGATATAGTGTCGGGTCCATGATTATCAGAAAGAAGGGGATATTTTCCCCCGGGCATATGATTCGGAAATCTCGCTGACCCTCCTGCATTTGCACGTCTAACTGAGTGAGTGGATGGGAGGATGATCCACATACTGGATGTCAAGTCTTTATCTATTATGATAGTAAAATTATGTTGAATATACAAACGCTTACATTACAGTACTTGAACATATTTTTAAACATTACTTCATGATACATTTGCCATCCTCATTAATTTATAAACGCATTATGTTATTATGACATTTGATTGAAATAATACTTTGAAAAACTAATTTTGCATAACAGAAAAGTGTAAAACAAATACACAAGGAACACTTTGCAGTTTCCAAATGGTTACGGAAATAATACAAACGGGGACGAAAAAATTAGATTTTTCATTTTTGAAAGTTTCTAAATTAAACTGTTAAGTCTGATCAGTATTCACAATTAAAATAGCTGTCTCTCCATAAGCAATTATGTAGCAACCCGATCTATCATATAAATAGAAAAATATAGTATATATATTATTCACTATCAATCTTATGATCTTAACTCTGTTTTTTGGTATTATGAAAGAAAGTTCACTTTTCGCATCCACTTCCTGTAACGTTCAACTTGTCCTACCTGCTTCCTCTTAACAGTGTACCAATAGGGAGAGTACAATTGTACACTTTCGTTGGACTATTTAGGAAAGAGTACACCTCCAGTATAACAAATTATGAAGTGGTTTGTTAAGAGTCCTAAAAAGTATTATCAAATCAAATACCATTGCGGATGATGCCATCGATGAAGATGTTAAGTAGAAGTCATCGTGATACTGACCGCGGAGTGTCAGGTCCTTCAGATTAGTCATCTTACAGATGAGCTGAGCGAAATCACGTGATGCAGAAGGACGTTTTCTGAGATCCCAATCAGGAATGTAAAGGGTCTCAATCTGTTATGATAGCAACATTACGTTGAATGAATAATTACAAACAACCCATCAAAACTATCTTCAAAATTCAGCGATATGTTCAAGATTATATAAATATCGTTGCCACAATGAACAAATCTTAACACCATAAAATTTCATTTGTAATAAATTACAAGTTTTGACACCTGAAATTTGCCAAATTTAAATAGTTCCTGGATTATTTTGAGACCGATTTAACGGTGTTTATTCATAATTTATAGGTAATGACAGAGGTGATCAATATGTTTTTGATTGATCAAATAGGGACGGTGGGCAATACGGAGAAAGAAAAGTATATTTTTTTTCAAGATCATATTGACCTGTTGACTGAGAGACAAGTGGGTAAATATGAAAAAGGGCGTTGCTCATGATCTAAAGTCTTGCAGAACAAAAAAGGGAAAAATTTGAATTTGAATTTGAATTTGAATTAAATTTTATTTATTCACCACCATTGAAACCATTGAAACAAAAGGTATATAAATGTACAGTTATAATGTCAATAAAACATAAATAGGGGGAGAACCTAAACACCCTGATTATGATATCGACGACATGATATAGTGGCGGATCCGAGATTGTCAAAAGAAGAATCTCCGGTCGTTTTATTCGGTAATTTAACTGACCCTACTGCATTTGCACGTTGGAAAGGGTGAGCATTGGGGAGGGGGGTCCACATACTTGATGTCATTATGTTAGATAAAGAAAGGCTGACATTACACTGCTCAAAAATATTTTTAAACATTATGTCATGATACGGTTGTCATCCTCATTTATGTACAAATGCAATTCGTTATTCTGAGATTCGAATGAAATAGTACTTTGAAAGTCTAATTTTATATAACATAAAAGTGTGAAAACAAATAAAGAAGAAGAACCTTGCAGTTTCCAAAGGGATACAGAAATTACACGAACGGGGAATAAGAGATGTGATTCATCATTTTGTAGGTTTTAAAAGGGAAGTCCATCCTGATATTAAGTGGTTTTAATAGAAGCAGAAAAAGAAATCATGGCAATGAAAGTTGAAGAAAAAAAGATTAACGAAAGTTATATGACAATTTTTCAAGTGCGGTCAAGCAAACACAAATTAACAACTCTGTTACGTATTAAGCGAGCTCTCCCTCGATTGCCCTGTACTAAATAACTACACAAAATTATACTTTTCCCATAAGAAAAAATTCAATCATATATTCACCCTAAATAAAATTAGTGGAACTATGTTTTTATGCAACCCCTCTATTAAACTTAACTCTTCGGTAATCGATAGCTTACAAAATAAAAGTTAACTAACTTTCTATACAGAGCAAATTGGAAAAAAGCTCGCAAGATACTTCACAGCGTTGTCAGTTTGTGTTACACTGATGACAACTTACAAAAATTCACAACTTTCCTTTTTTTAGTCGGATATTGCTTCAACTTTCACCAATTTGTTTCTCTCGTTTTTCTGTTTTTATTTAAACCGACTTCCCCTTCAGATTTAATATTTAGTCTCATCAGCATTTGGCATTACAAATAACCGTCACTCCTTCAGCTTTTCCATTACCCTCCGTATCGCCCCATGGAATGAGAAAAATATATATGGTTCATATCAATCACTATCAATCTTAAAATCTTCATTCTGTTTCTGTATTATGACAGAAAGTTCACTTTTGGCTTCCACTTCCTGAAACGTTTAACTTTCTCTGCTTCCTCTTGATGGTGTACTAATTGGGATAATAAAATCATCCACTTGCGTTTGACTATATAGAAAAGATTACACTTCAAGTATGACAAAACATGTAGTGATTTGCTTAGGGTCCTACAAAAAAATATGATCAAATCAATACATTTGCAGATGATGCCATCGACGAAGATGATGAGTAGAAGTTATCGTGAAGAGAGACATAGTCTCCCTCACCGAGTGTCAGGCTCTCCCAACGAGGTGTCTTACAGATGAACTGAGCGAGATCACTTGATGCAGACGGACGTCCACTGAGATCCAGAGACCAGATGTTAAGAGCATAAATCTGTTATGAAAGTAGCATTACGTTGAATAGGTAATAAATAACAACACATTAAAACTATATTCAATGTTGAACAATCTGTTCAAATCAATGTTAAAATCATTGCCCAAATGTAAAAATATTAACACAATTTAATAAATTTATAGTGTAATGGGGTACAGGTCCTGACATCTAAAATTAGCACTGATTTCAATAGTTCCTGGATTCTTTTTGAGAACGATATAATGCTGTTTATTTATTACTGATAGGTAATTGCAGAGGTGATCAATAGGTTTTTGACAGATGCAATCGGGACTGGGGCATGACGAATAAAAAAGGATAACATTTTCTAGATCATATTGACCTGTTAACTGTGGGAGCAGTGAGTAATTATGAATGAAGGACTTGACTCATGATCTAAAGTCTCAGAGAACAAACGAGAATAAACCAAGAAGGCAGAACGGTCGAATCAGTCCTAAATCACACTAATCTTGAAGAAAAACCCGTGTTTTAGTCGGGGGAGAACCTGAACACCCTGATTATGTTATCGACGACATTACAGTGGCGGATCCATGATTGTCAGAAAGGAGGGAATTTTCCCCCGTTCGTATGATTCGGTGATCTAACCGCACTGCATTTGCATGTCGGAATGAGTGAGCGATTGGGGGAAGGGGGGTCCACATACTTGATGTCAAGTCTTAATCTGTTACAATAGTAATATTATGTTAGATAAATTAAAGCTGACATTACACTACTCAAAAAGATACGGTTGACATCCTCATTTATGCACAAATGCAATACGTAATTCTGAGATTTGATCGAAATAGTACTTTGAAAGTCTAATTTTATTTAACATAAAAGTGTGAAAACAAACAAACATGAAGAACCTCGCAGTTTCCAAAGGGATATAGAAAGTACACAAACGGGGAATAAGAGATGTGATTCATCATTTTGTAGGTTTTAAAAGGGAAGTCCATCCTGATATTAAGTGGTTTTAATAGAAGCAGAAAAAGAAATCATGGCAATGAAAGTTGAAGAAAAAAAGATTAACGAAAGTTATATGACAATTTTTCAAGTGCGGTCAAGCAAACACAAATTAACAACTCTGTTACGTATTAAGCGAGCTCTCCCTCGATTGCCCTGTACTAAATAACTACACAAAATTATACTTTTCCCATAAGAAAAATTCAATCATACATTCACCCTAAATAAAATTAGTGGAACTATGTTTTTATGCAACCCCTCTATCAAACTTAACTCTTCGGTAATCGATAGCTTACAAAATAAAAGTTAACTAACTTTCTATACAGAGCAAATTGGAAAAAAGCTCGCAAGATACTTCACAGCGTTGTCAGTTTGTGTTACACTGATGACAACTTCAAAAATTCACAACTTTCCTTTTTTTAGTCGGATATTGCTTCAACTTTCACCGATTTGTTTCTCTCGTTTTTTTGTTTTTATTTAAACCGACTTCCCCTTCAGATTTAATATTTAGTCTCATCAGCATTTGACATTACAAATAACCGTCACTCCTTCAGCTTTTCTATTAATAAGAGATGTGATTCATCATTTTGTAGGTTTTAAAAGGGAAGTTCACCTTGATGTTAAGTGGTTTTAATAGAAGCAGAAAAGATAATCATGTCAGTAAAAGTTTAAGCAAAAACTGATTGAAAAAAAAAAAGTTATGACATTTTGAAGGTGCGGTCGATCAAACACAAATTGTCAAGTCTGTGACGTATTAGGCGAGCTTTCCTCTCGATTGTCCTGTACTAAATAACTACAAAAATTAATATTTTCCCTTAAGAAAAATTTCAATCATATATTCACCCTAAATAATTAGTGCAACTATGTTTTTATGCAACCCCTCTATAACAAAAATACATGTATTCCGTAATCGATAGCTAACAAAGTGAAAGCTAATCAAATTTTCCATACATAGCAAATTGGAAAGGAGGGTCGCAAGATTCGTCACATCGTTTGTGTTTGTGTTCCATTGATGACAAATTCAAACATTCATAACTTTCCTTTTTTTAATCGGATATTGCTCAAACTTCTGTTTCTCTCGTTTGTCTGCTTCTTTTAAAACCAACTCCCCTTTTACAGTGAATATTTAGTCTCATCAGCAATTCACATTACAAATAGCCGTATTGTCCCGATGGAATGAAAAAAATATGGTTCATATTATTCACTATAAAACAAAGGAGAATAAAACAAGAAGGCAGAACGGTCGCAAACCAGTCCTCAACCACACTACTCTTTTTCAATTAAATTTAATTCAAATTATCATTTATTTTCTTCCATTCAATTTGTTCAAACAATACAATTTATACGTTTGAACATGAATTTAATTTAAGAACTGGTATTACAAGGAAGAGGGCGCGAAACCCAGTAAGCATAGCTTGTATTCGGTACGCCTGAATACACAAATACATATAATACATTATAAATAGAAGAAAGGAAGAAAAGGATAGGTAAGGAGGAGAGAAGGATAGAGAGCTTGGAGAAAGAGAAAGGAAGAGGACTGCAACATAATAGCAATGGAGTGTATGGCATGCATAAACAACATAATGGCAAGATATAGGTGAAAGATTTAGGGTGGAGGAGTAATACTTATGAACTGTAATTAAATTAGCTTGGGACCAGTGAAACGGATATTATTTTGAAAATACGTTTACGGTGTTTGGGGATTTCTTCGGATGATCTGGTACCATACTTATGGACATCTGAAACATGTTGGAATTGGCCGCAGAACTGAGAAGGTAGTTGTGAGTTTAGACATTTATATAATAATTTACATTGTTGAAGTTTATTTATATCTTCAATACGAAGCAACTTAAGAGATTTAAATAAAGGATCGCTACTCATGGATTGTGGGTTAGAACCTGATATCATATGTAAAACCTTATTTTGCCTTGCACAAAGCTTTTTTAGACGTGTTCGATATGTATTTGCCCATATAATATTACAATAGGATAGGGATGGGAGAATCAAAGACCAGTATAAAGTACGTAATATCATTTTTGGGTAAAAACACACTTAGGCGGTAAATAACACCAGAGTTTTTAGCCATTTTCTTTTCAAGTGCATTTATATGATTTTTCCATGTTAATTTACTGTCTATGAAAATACCAAGAAACTTAGTTGAATCAACTCTGGGTAGAATATGATTATTTAAATTGATTTGTACAGAGCTAAAGTCAGGAGGTTTTGGAGAGTTGTAAAATATGTAGTTACATTTCTTGTAGTTGATTGTTAATTTATTGGCTGCAAACCAATTGCAGGCATTTATTAATTCGGTGTTGACAGTTTTACATAGTATATCGAGATTTTTGTGAGAATATAATAAGATTGTATTATCAGCGTGTAGAATAAAAGAAAGTAGGTTGGATGATCGGTAAATATAATTTACAAACATTATGAAAAGTAAGGGGCCTAACAATGACCCCTGGGGACCCCGCAAGTAATTTCTTTAAAGTCAGACAGTTTCGAATTATAAATGGTACATTAACGACGATTATTAAGGTGGCTAGAAAAAATATCATGTGCAATTCCACGATCGCCGTCGCAATTAAGTTTAGATAACAAAATATTATGGTTGATTGTGTCAAAGGCCTTTGACAGATCAATAAATACACCGATAGCGAGTGAATTATCTTTGAATGCATCAATTATTTTGTTGGTAAGTTCCAAAAGAGAGAGTTCAGTTGAGTGGTCTTTCCGAAAGCCAAATTGATTTAGTTTTTCTAGGAAACTATAGGTTCTGTTGTAAACGATACGTTCTAGAATCTTGGAGAGCACAGAGAGTACTGAAATAGGTCTGTAATTGCTAACTTGTTCCTTTGCTCCACTTTTGAAAATTGTGGTAACTCTTGCTAATTTCATCTTGTCCGGGAATTTACCGGTACTAAGTGATAAATTGAATACATGGCATAGTGGTTTACATATTAGGTCAATAACAGCTTTAATAATTTTAGGGGAACATCCGTCTAGACCAGGGCCGGTATTTAATTCAATACTTAGAATAAGTAAGAATTTTACTTATCTCGTATTCAAATCGCATTTTAGACTTTTACATACCTACTAAGACTAAATCTAAGTAACATACTTACTGGTCAATCAAAAGTAATGGGCAATTAATGCGTCGCAATAAATGCGCGCTAATATAATTGTGTGCAGGTTATGATACTACGTTATGGCCCGGTCACACTATGACGTTTTAGAGAAACTTATAGCTAGCGTATGAAAAATCATGAAATAATGTCAAAACGTCGGCATACGCCCCCCAAAAACATCAAAAATTCTGCAGCATGAATAATTTGGGCGTATACATAACGTATTGAACGTATACATATCGTATGTCTAACCTATTAGTAACCTATCACTATCTTATGGCAGCGTATGACAGCGAATCACAGCGTATGGCGAGCGCATGTCCAGCGTTCTCGACCTATGCCCAACGTATGAGTAGCTTATGAGAAAACTATGCGCAGCGCGCTCGGCGTGTTGCTGAAGATCACGTGACGTTACCTCTAAATAACTTCAATACATTACTTTACATGCTTACAATTTGAAAAACGCCTATACTACGCCAGTTGTACGGTAGAAGCACGTTCAATAAGTTACTCCGTCGTCAGACATACGTCGAATACGTCTGAATACGTCAATATGCGTTGCAGATACGTCAGATATAGGTTAGATATAGGCTAGAAGTAAGTTACTCATAGGTTATCAATAAGTTAGCTGTACGGTATACCTTCATGCCAACGTATGTCGACGTATGAGTTACCTACCTCTAACGTATTTAACGTGTGTCTAGCTTATGTGTAACGTATATGCCTAACCTATGCCTAACCTATGAAGAGGACGTCGGCATACGCCCAAAAATTTTGAGCAAGCACAAAAAATTATTTCGGCCTCTGCGTACAACAACATATGCCAGCTTATACCAGCGTGCTTTTAACGTATACAACTTATACCAAACCTACCCCTAACTTATGTCAACGTGCACTAGCATGTTGGTGAAAATTCACATACGTCGGCATACGTTACTGCTATACGTTATAGTGTGACCGGGCCATAAGGAAACCATCTGCCTACCAGTCAAGGCCTCCCAATAAGTGGCTTAAGTCTGGTAGGGAGCCGTCTTAAATGTAGGGTAAAATACTCAGCAAAAGGTTTGGACTGAATACCAATATTGGCTAAGTAATTTACTTAAGCCAAATACTAAGTGAAAAGCTTAAATTTAGTACTAAAAGGTAATGCAAAGTTTTGGAAAATTTTGAAATTGGATGGATAGTAATTCTTTAAATTTTTGATATATTTGGATGCCTCTGTGGATGTATTATAAGCACTAAAAAAATTAGCCCCTAAAACACTTCTGCTTTCGAGCAAATTGAATAATCAAAATTTACCGGTGCTCCCGGTAAATTTCAAATATTTCAAATAGCGCCTAAGGCCATTCCACGGTAGCTGCGACCATGAAAATCTCAGAATATGCAGTTCTGATATATATATCTTCCAAACGGGAATCGGTCGATTGTAGTCAATAAACATTGTTTTAAAGCTAAAGTAATATCAGTCTTGAGAGGGCGCTTTACAACATAAAGAGTTTATTATTTACAATTTCATCACTTTAGACTCGATTTCAACCGCGACAACGATTATTGAATATTGTAAAATCGCATATGCTTCCAATATGTTCATTTGAACCAAATTCATGACCCCATACCAAAACTTTGTAATAACTTTAAGTATTGAATTGAATACCGGCCCAGAGGCCATATTGTTCTTGAAGGCTTTAACAATATCATATATTTCATTTTCCATAACAGGTGACATAAACAACGAGTTGGGGTTTGGTTGGGGTGAATATTGTCTGAAGTTTATATTGCTTTCAGGTGCGAGACTATTTAATTTAGCACCAATGTTTACCAAAAAAAATCATTAAAGGCATCAGTGATCTTCTGAGAATCTGTTGAACGGTTTACCATTACATTCTAATGTACTTGAATTTTTTTGTTTTTTCCTGTTTAAAACCGAGTTCATTAATCGCCATGTATACCATTAACATTATGTTTATATTTATTAAATTTTTCTTCATGATAATCGATTTTCATATGTATATTTAATGAATTTACTCTGTTTCGTAGTTCCTTATATTTTTCCCAATTTTTTTCGCGGATGGGTTGTGGAGATATTTTTTATTCAAAGTACGTTTATATTGAATAGACCTAAGTAAATCATCAGTCACCCATGGTCACCAATTTCATTTTTAAAAGAAGTTATATTGGTTGATGAAACACCTTATGTCGAGCGCTGTCCGGCAAAGTGGTCTCTTTGGTAGATTTAATTGAAGTTAAATGGAATATTGGTAGGTGATCCGAAATATCGGAGTATATCAACCAGCTTGTAGTAGGTAAATGGAATTAGTTAGTAATAATATTATCTGAAATAGTAGCAGTAGATTCAGTTATTCTTGTTGGCCTTTGAATTAAAGGTACAATGTCCCATTTGCAGGCCCCAAAAATGAAAAGGTTAATTCCAATGGCATTTGAAAAAAATACTAATAAAGAACTTCCTTCAAAACGAAAAGGCTTGAAAATGTCTTTTTGTGGGAAAATAACGACTGTTAGTTGTCGAGTCGACTTTAGGGATTGCAATCCTTTTAGTAAATAGTCTGATTTTCAGACCCTTGTACCGAATGGTCGTATGTTTTGTGCTGCGCAAAGATTCAATCAGCTTTATTTGGCCATTACAAGAAGTGGGGTATTGATGTAGACAAATGCCTATGTACCCTTTCCAGCGCATTTTATGTATGTTATTACCAAAGCCTAAAAGAAGTCAGTCAGTCACTTAGTAGTGTCTGACAGTTAAGTCTATAAAGTAAACGAGGTTCCTTGCATAATTGAATTTTAAGACACTGCTAACGTCTAAATTACACAGATAGGACATACGTGACATATTCATAATTCCTGCAAAGTTCTTCATAATTAGGTGTTGGCTGCAAAAGGGATACAGTATCTTAAATGGAAGGAGGAAGTTACTAATTAAACTATTTACAAAGTTTTGTGCTTGGTTATTTGAGGAATGTTTTAAAATATCTTTATTGACATAACCCATTAGATATATGGCTCTATTTTCCATTGAGAGAGTGGAAAGAAGGTCATCGAGCGCCTCGATAAATTTTTAGTGTCTATGGATGGTTCCTTATACAACACACCTACAATAATATTTTTACAGAAGTATGCTTAGTTTCTACAAACAGGGAAACACATAAATGTTCATTTAAAGACACATCGTTCCGAATGGAAAAAAGAGAGCGTTTCATGAATATACAGTCCAACACCACCGCCCTTCGCATACTTTCTATTGTTTTGCAAGAATGAATAATCAGGAAAATTGACAAGGGGATTACTATGTTTAAAGCCATGTTTCAGAAATTGCAATTATATCAAATTTACGATCAAGTGAGTTAAGACAGTTTGTAATAGAATCAATTGAATTTAAAAGACTTCTTGCATTAAAATTCATGCTTGAAAAGGTATCATTGCTTGGAACGCCGAACACTTCATTGAATCTCTCTGTATGGTAATATTGGGAGTCAGGGGCGGATCCAGCCGGCGGCAAAGGAGGGGGCCAGAGAGGGGGCCCAATTCGTGAGAAAATATTTAGCGGCGACTCAGCCAGGGGGAAGGAGCACTAATGTTGTTTTCGGGGCTCAACGGGGGTATAGTGACCACTATTTTTTTGTTTTACTCAACATCCACCCCTTGAGCACCAAAACAAAAATTTTTTTTTTTTTTGCCAGGGGAGGGGGCCCGGGGCCATGGATCCGCCACTGTTGGGAGTCACATATCAAAGCTTTCCGTATAAAATTGAAAGTCGAGGTCTACATCATCATTTCTGACAAATTTTCATGCGCTATAAACGGGTCAAAATGTACATGGGATAGGCGATCAAAGATGTTATCGGAAGCAGAAATGTTTGAGGCGACTGCATCACAAAAGGATGTGCCGTTGAATTGATTAAAATGAAAAAGGTGTTCAAAGCAGGATTTACAAGAGCAAAATAGTGGTTCCATTCATAGCTATGATACGATTGTTTACACATGTGACAATAATAAAGATCGTTACGTAATTAAGTACGACATATATCTGGTTCGTTCATTTCATCATCCATTGCAATATAAAAGGAACCTATAACACCGTTTTGTATAGAAATGCAAATAAATAGAGCGACATATGTGCAGACATGAATAGCTTGTAAACTGGATTATACACGGCATAGTTGAGAATCCAGTATCCTATAATTATATGCAGCAAAAGGAAACTACAAATCGCAAAACAGTTGGTTTTATTACATACAGTTGTTAAAGACAATTTGATGGAAAACGTGTTTTATTATGGGGAAATCTGAACACCCTCAGTATGTTATTGACACCATGATATAGTGTCGGATCCATGAATGTCAGAAAGGAGGGGATTTTTTTCCCCGGGCATATGATTTGGAAATCTCGCTGACCTTCCTGCATTTGCAGGTCGAACATAGTGTGAGGGTGGGAGGGTGATCCACATACTGGATATCAAGTCTTAATCTGTTATAATAACATTATGTTTGATATACTATTGCTTACATTACACTACTGAGAAATATGTGTAAACATTTAACATAATATCATGTTACAGTTGCCATCCTTATTCATTTACAAAAGCAATACGCTATTATGACATTTGATTGAAATAGTACGCTCGTAAATGATTGTCCATACCATTACACCCAACTGCAAAGTATGGTTTGATGCTATTTTGGACCAGGTATAGAGAAAAAACAAAAAATACAAATCATCCCTGATAATGTAATCACAATCATGACAATATAGGGGTATATATATCATGTACCAATGTCAATTTTTTTTTTTAATGTTTTCGCTTAGAGGTTTCCCTTTGTAGGTGCCCCTTGTTTTAGAAAGCGCCTTGTTTTGTTGGTTTCCCCCTCAAAAAAAAAACCTTTGGAAGATGCTACGCCGCCGATGCACATATGACATTCATTACGAAAAGTCATCAACCTGGAGAATGTGGTAAACATATTTGAAAAGAGCCATCCAAGGAGGATGATGATCAGTCTGATATAGGTAAAGGAAACAATGCAACAATGCAAACAACGTAGGTAATTTAGTTATTAGTGAAATTGTTTACGTGTTAAAAATTGTACCTTAAATTTTTAGACAGAAAAATGCCAAAAATGTCCCTACCCTAAGAGGGGGTCAGAAAGGGGTCAGAAAGTTTTTTTTTGTTTTGTTCCGGGCATATGATTCGATAATATCACTATATTTCCGTTATTGGCTTGTCGGGCCGAGGGAGGAGGGGGATCCAAACACCGGATGTCTCAACCTGTTATAATAGTACTACATTATGTTGGATAAACAATGATATTGCTGACGTTACTATGATTAATTATATCTACAATTACATGATATTCACTTACAAAAGCACTCCTTATTCATATATTTGATTGAGATATTAATGTGGAAATCTTATTTCATAATAACGGAACAAAAATGTGTAAAAAAATAGACACAGAAAATTTTGAATTTGTCAATAGGATACAGAGATCATATAAACAGGGACGAAGAGATTCATTTTTTTCTTCTTCATTTTACAGGTTTTAAGTTGATATATTTAGTCTCATCAGCCATTCACAATTAGAATATTCGTCACTTATTGCCCCATGGAATACGAAATCCAAAAAAAAATTATTCACTACAAATGTTATAGTATAGAGATATCGACTGCTACGAGAGGCTGGCTGTTTTTATACGCTCAGCACCAAGGCGCGGCTCGGGGTGATGGCAGCGGATTCAACTTTCCCGCGAGCCAGTATAGAAACAGCCAGTCCTCGAGTATTAAAGCAGTCGATATGACTTTTATATGCCGATCGTACGAATTAAAACAAAAATCTACCAAGAATTCTTACCTTAGCCTTTTATTGAGTAAAGATTGGTTAAAACAGCACAGAAAATCTGAGACACTGTCTGTTAATCTTCGCTAGCAAAATGACTGAAAGTTTCAATAATTTGGGAATCGCAGAAAAATACCACTGTTTGGTGTCCGCGCTCGCACAAAGACAATTTTAACACGTAAACCAATGGGGATCGCAGGAGGATGAGGGCACAAATTAAAGGATATGAACTTGTGGGCGGGTACGAGGGCACTTTTTAAAGATTTTTGACTGGTAGGCGGGGCATGGCTTAAAATCACGACTCCAATTTCGACCAATCAGATGGCTAGATTTCTAAAGTGAGGTATATAATTAGGTGGTCTGTCGGTATCGACAGATCACCTGTTTTCGTCAGAATTTTCTTTCTTTATTAGGTGGTCTGTCAACGACAGACTACCTATTGATTTCGTCAGAATTTTCTTTCTTTATTATTTCTTCCGTACACTTTTTTGTGTAAACGTTTACTCGAAATCGACATGGTCAATTTCCTTCGAATTTCTGTCAGTCATCAGGCCCTATAATATCAAGTTCCAGTAACCTTCTCAAGGTCATGGAGTCATCGTGACGTCATCCAGGCGCCATTTTGTGATATTTTCTGAAAATCACAAACGATCATAACTTCATAACAGAAAGTCATTTCTCATTCATATTTACCATGATCAAGGTCAATATCCGTCCGGTCAATTTCAGGTCAATAAACGCGCGCGCGCGTACGTCCGCGCGTCAGTGCGCGCGCAAATTTAAAAATGCTCAAAATCGTCTCAAATTCATTTTGCATACGTTTCAGGTCATTTTAAGCATTTCGCAAAAACGCGAAAACGCGAATTTTCGCGCGTTTTCGTTCGTGACGGCCGAACGAAAAATAATTCCTCCTAGTTTATTTTTGACATGATGTTCCTCATTTTTTCTGAACAATTTGATACCATGTTTATCCTTTTATGACCATTAATAACGGAATGAGCGTCCGTTCAAGAAACATGTCCGTGCGCGCGAGCTCTTGTAATACATAGCATATATGGGCAAAAACATGCCTATACAAAATCCATTATAGCTCTTTGGGATGCACGGGGACCTTCAATTTTTTTCATATTTGATTAGATCATGAGTCGGAGATATGATTTCTGGTCTCATTTGGCCATTATATATATCGTGACATCATCATAATGGCCTTGGAACTCAAAAAACGAATTTGCATATTATGACGTCAGCATATTTATGGAAAATTGATCGTATCTCTCTCAATATTGATCAATTTTCTTTTAAATTTCGATATGATGTAGTTAAGACAATTCTCTACAAGATTAGTGCACATCATTTTTCATTTTGATGACGTTATCATGGTGAAAATTTCATTTGAAGATGACATGTCAGAATTTTCTTAATTTGCGTGTTATGTCTATGGACGGTGAATTTCGTTCACATCATGAATCTACATGACATTAATCTTTGAGCACTATCTAGCTTATTTGTGCTCTATTTTCTCCCAAATTTGGGTATGTTATAGCTGAGACTATGGGCTATAAAAACCGAGCTTTTGGTTTTTTGATCAGACGATGAGAACATGTCGAAATTTTCAATTGAATGTTGAAATCGCGACTATGCTAAGGCCGTTTGTCAGCTTTGCTTGTTAAGTCTATGAGAAATATTTTGGTCCATTGGTTAAAGCGCTTGCCTCCCATTCAATCGACCCAGGCTCTAAGCTTTGATTCCCGTGGGTCATTTTTAATAATTTATTTTTGGTTCTGTTTTTACATATGATTTGATCACCTCTTCCACTGTCATAACATATACAATCACAAACAACGTAATAGAATGCCTAATTTTGCACGTTATTTCTCTGGGAGAGGAATGTCAATAGTTTGCGTGCAACCCTATGGGAAATCTGATTCCTTGTTATTGATTAAACCTATATAGTGTTAATCTGTCTATTGGTTAAGAAACTAGAAGTGGAATGGAAATGCTTGGACAAAAGCATTCAGCATGGAAATAAGACACTACCAACTAAAAAGAAACCAGCAAAACAACCATGGATGACAGAAAAGTTTCTGAACTTGATGCAGGAGAGGCAAAAGCAAGTCAGAAACTCCAAATCATACAGAGACATCAATAAGGTAATTGATAATGAATGTAAAAAAGCAAAAGAAGAATGGCTAACTCAAAAATTTGTTACAATAGAGCATTTCTCCAAGACAAACCAAACAAATGAAATGCACAGAGAAATCAAGCATTTTAAAAAGAAGAAAAACAAGGCAGCAAGCGGATGTATCAAGAACAAAGATGGAACATCTTCCCTCTTTGAAAAGGAAGATATTAAACAAAGATGGGAAGAATATATCCAAGACCTATTTGATGATGACAGAGGTCAATAACTTCCAATCACTGACAACGAGGGTCCAAGTATACTCGAACCAGCAGTTAAACATGCTCTGCATTCACTGGGAGCTTCTTAATCCGAAGGCCCGGATGGGATTACACGGGATGAACTTGTGGCCTTAAAAGAATTTGGGATTGAACATTTGACTAGTATTTGCCAAATGATATACAATACAGGTCATATTCCTGAAGATCTGAAAAAGTCGATATTTGTGACAATTCCAAAGAAGCCTAAGGCAAGTGTATGTGAAGATTTCCGGACAAGTAGCCTTATGAGCCATGTAACCAAGTTGCTCTTAAAGATCATTCTCGACAAAATAAAATTTCAAATTGACAATGAAGTAGGAAAGAAACAGTTTGGTTTCGGACCTCAAAGTGGTACTAGAGAAGCCATATTCTGTATGAGAATGATGACAGAAAGGTATATTGCAGCTAGTAAACAAAGAACTATATGTGTGCTTTATTGACTACTCTAAAGCATTCGACAAAATTCACCACGCCAAATTGATTGAAAGCTTACAAAAAATTAATCTGGATGGTAAAAACATACGTCTCATATCTAAACTTTACTGGGAGCAGACAGCAAAATTAACAATGAAATTACAGGTTACACAAAAATCAAAAGAGGAGTACGTCAGGGATGCGCAATGTCCCCATCTCTGTTCAACTTGTGCACAGAGTTGGTATTCAGGGAAATTTCAGATATGAAAGGTGTTAGTATTGGGGTGTAAATATTAATAATTTACGTTGTGCTGACGACACTGTACTTTGCGCAGAGAATAAAGCAGATTTACAACATGTATTTGATATTGTAAAAGTCAAAAGTGAAGAGTTTGGTCTATATATGCATGAATGTCAAGAAAACTAAGTCTATGATTTTTAGTAGAACAGAGAATACGCCTAGAATCTGTTTGAAACTCGATGGACATATTATTGAGCAGGTCAGTAATGACATCTACTTAGGACAAAATATCACAGATGATGCCAGATGCGAAGCAGAAAAAAAAGAAGAATAGAAATAGCTAGGAATACATTTCTGGCAATGAAATACTCATTCACAGATAGAAAGGTGAAATTTGCGCTTAGGTTAAGACTAGTAAACTGTTATGTATGGTCTGTATGGAGCAGAAACATGGACAATAAGCAAGGCCATTGAAAATAGAATAACATCTTTTGAAATGTGAATTTACAGAAGAAAAATGAAAATAACCTGGAAACGAATGAAAACAGACATAGAGATATTGCACATGGCAGGGCGTAAACAAATTGCACTGGTAGGATTAGTTAAAGAGAGAAAAGTGAAATACTTTGGTCATGTTAAAAGGCACCAGAGCCTCTTAAAGGATGTGTTGGAGGGAAGGGTGGAAGGAACTAGACCGAGAGCAAGACCCAGAATCAACTGGGAAGAGAATGTCAAGAACTGGAGTGGACTAAAAGAGTGCACTAGAATGGCAGAAGATAGAGTGAAATGGAAAGATGTTACAGTCAACCTCCGAACCGGGAGAAGATACTTAGATACTTAGATACTTCTCTCTCTTGCATTGTTTTTCTTCCCCTCTCTTGTTTGCCCCCTCCTTCTCTTGCTCTGTCTCTGCATTTTCTCTCTCTCTCTCTTTCTATACTCTTTACCCTATCTCTCTCTCTCTCTTTGTGCCTCCCTCTACCTCTTTTGCCATGCCTCACTCTTATTTTCTTTCCCTGTCTCTCGCTGCCTCTGCCCTTCTCTTTTTCTTCTCTCTCACCCTTTCCCTTTCCCGCCTCTGGTTCTCGTTCTCCCTCTATGATGTCTTGTAATGTTCTTTAATTTTCTATAGCTCTACCCTTTGCTCTTTTATTCTTATTTCACCCCTACCATGTTTACCATGGAGAGAAACACGAATTGAAACACATTAGTAAACGGCGCTTTGGGATACCTGGTGATCCCAATTTTTTTTTAAATTTGGATAAAGAATGAGTCGGAGATATGATTTCATGTCTCATTTGGCCCTTAAGTATATCGTGACATCATCATAACGGCCTTGAAACTCAAAAAAAGAATTTTCTTATTATGACGTCAGCATATTAATGGAAATTTGATTGTATCTCTGTAAATATTGATCGATTTTCTTCCAAATTTCGATATGTTGTAGCTGTGACAATCCTAAACAAGATCAGCGTTCACCAGATTTAAAGACAGACCACCTAATTCGTCCTCATGACGAATTACTTTTCTAGTTTATTTGTTTTTATTTATTTCCGCCACTTTTTTGTGTATGAGATAACTCCAGATCGGTTTTGTCAATTTCTTTCAATTTTGGCCCAGTCATAGGTCATTCTCATAAGACGTGACAGGAACATTTTCAAGGTCATCAAGTCTTCATGACGTCATCCAGGTGCCATTTTGTGTTTTTTTTTTGTACTTTCAACTCACGATCATATCTTCATAACGGAAAATCATTTCTCATTCATATTTATCATGATCAAGGTCAATATCCGTCCGGTCAATTTCAGGTCAAAAAACGCGCGCGCATGCGTACGTCCGCGCGTTAGCGCGCGCAAAATTTCAAAATGCTCCAAATCGTCTCAAATTCATTTTGGATACGTTTCAGGCCATTTTAAGCATTTCGCAAAAACGCGCACACACGAATGCGCGCGTTTTCGCGTGACGGCCGAACGCAAAATAATTCCATATTTTTTTCGGCATGATATTCTCATTTTTTCTGAACAATTTGATACCATGTTTATCCTTTTATGACCATTAATAACGGAATGAGCGTCCGTTCAAGAAACATGTCCGTGCGCGCGATCTCTTGTAATACATAGCATATATGGGCAAAAACATGCCTATACAAAATTCATTGTAACTCTTCAGAATGGATGGGAACTCCCAATTTTTTTCATATTTGGATAGATTATGAGTCGGAGATATGATTTCATGTCTCATTTGACCCTCAATTAACTCATGACGTCATCATAATGGCCTCCGAACTCAAAATTTCAATTTGCATATTATGACGTCAGCATTTTTGGAAAATTGATTGTATCTCTGTAAATATTGATCGATTTTCTTCCAAATTTTGATTTGTTCTAGCTGAGACAATTCTCTACAAATGCAGTTCCACGATTTTTCATTTTGACAAAGGCATCATGGCGTATTTTTGCGATTAAAGGAGGCATGTCAATTTTTCACATTTTGCGTGTATTCTCTATGGGACATGACTTTTTCTCAAAACTGGATTCTACATTCCCGTCTTTCGCGAGCAATATCTCCGTCGTTTTAGCTTTTGTTCCTGAGCTTCGAGTATGTTGTAGCTGAGACAATAAGCTATCACAAGTGTGCCCTTTATTTTTCGATCAGATGCCGGGATCATGCTCATATTTCACTTGCAAAGTGGGATTTGAGAATTCCATTTTCCGTTCACGTGTAATGTCTATGTGGATTATTTTGGTATAGTGGTCATAGCACTTGCCTCCCATTCCGGCGACCCAAGTTCGATTCCTGGTGGGTCATTTTTTTTTTTTTTTGCCGTCGTTTTAAATTTGATTTTATGATCTTCTTCGACTATTATAACATATTATCATATACAATCACAAACAATGTAATAAAATGCCTAATTTTGCGTGTTATATCTATGGGAGAAGAATGTCAACCGTTTGAGTACAACCCTATGGGAAATCTGGTTCCTTGTTGTGTATTAAACCTAATATAGGGTTTATCTCCCAACTCTGCTACAATATCAAATCACCTTGCTAGTCTCCTTCCCAGACGTTTTTACTTTTTCCAGTTATTCAGCCCAGGTATATGCATGTTTACGTCTCTCCCGTGGACATAGAATTGTTTACTTGTCTATACTTCTCTTTCTCTATATTAAATTCTATTTATGCTGGATATATTGAATGCATCGTTCTCCATTGCATCTCTCTCTTTCTCCTCTCTCTTGCTCTGTTTCCTTCTCCTCTCTTATTTTGCCCCTCTCCTTCTCTTGCTCTGTCTCTGCATATATATCTCTCTACTCTTTTACCTCTCTCTCTCTCTCTCTCTCTCTGCCTCCCTCTACCTCGACCTCTTGCCTTGCCTCCCTCTTATTCTCTTGCTCTGTCTCCCTCTGCCTCTGCCCTTCTCTTTTCTTCTCTCTCACCCTCTACCTCTCCTGCCTCTGGTTCTCGTTCTCCTTCTATTATGTCTTGTAATGTTCCTTAATTTTCTATAGCTCTGCCCTTTGCCCTTTGGCCTTGGAACTCAAAATACGAATTTGCATATTATGACGTCAGCATATTTATGGAAAATTGATTGTATCTCTGTAAATATGGATCGATTTTCTTCCAAATTTTGATATGTTGTAGCTAAGACAACTTTCTACAAGATCAGTTATTCAGATTACATAACAGACCACCTAATTCGTCCTCATGACGAATTACATTTCTAGTTTTTAATAGTTTTTCGTTTTATCATGTTTATGACAGAAAGAAAGTGTTTTGCTTCCACTTCCTGAAACGTTTTACTTTTCCTAATCGCTTCTTCAACGCTGCATACTATTTATACAATAAAATCACCAAATTTGGTTCGACTATCGAAATGAGTATGCTTCCAGTTAATCCTCCCACCCGTCATCTCTGCCGTACAATGTACGATTACTGTAACAATTTCCAAGTCCCTCCCTTTTCCCCTCAGGACCGAGATGGTATATTTTTTAATCCCTTGTAATGTATTTAAGGCAAAACAAAATATAGCGTGAATTAATTAAGGAAAATTGCAAATTCCATGCATTTTTTTTAAAAGAAGACTATATATTTTGTCTCAAGACATTTCTGGAATCTTGAAAACGATAGAATACTGGAGAAATGTTGTCCTTTATAGGAAGTAAAAGTCTTAATTATAGTTATCATATTTAAAGATAAATTGTTAATTTGCATAAAGTATGCAATTGGAATTTACATATGTATGAAGGTTCAAGTGTACAAGCAATAATAGGAGTAAAATCATTAGAAAATGGTCAGACTTAAACCTTTTGAATGTAAAACTTATTATAACTCTTTTCTAGGAGGAAACATTACTTTGTATGTGATTGTTAATTTCAAATAATAATAAAATTGTATGCATTTGAATTATGTTTTTCCTAATTTTAACTTGATCAAATGGAAAAAAACAAGATTGTTCACGAAGATGTATTTCAAATGATTTTACAACCAAAAACAATAATTCACCCACTCAGGGAAGAATCATCTGTCTCCACTACTCATCAGAATCTGACCTGCTGATATACATTGGAAATTCGCCATTTTCCTTTTGTATGTATTTCCTTTTTATTTTCTTATGTATTCTCAGATATTTCTTAAGTACATGTAGGTATTTTTTTAATGAACTTCTTACATTAATTTGAAAACCCATAAAAACAATGTGATATCAATTCACATGTCCCTTTTATAAAGAGATACATCTAACACTCTATTCACATTTATGCTTGTACGTGTATATACGCAATGATAGCACATTTAAAGACATGCCCATACCAATTGTGATGCAACACCTGACAGGTAAATTCCGAGTTTGACGAACGTGGTATCAAAATGCGCGTAAGTCATGAAGGACAATGCGAAATGCAATGAGGTTGCGACGCAACGAAAATGTCAAGAAGATGGGGTGGGACTCCTCCCCCCTCAGATGCCTCAAAACTTATTTGGAATAATTTACCATAGGACCATTAAAATATAAACATTATTACGGTACTGGTATTTAATTTTGTTAAAGAAAAAATATATAAATCTGGAAATTTTAGAATTTTAGATTCTTAAAGTTTTGCTGGGTGATCGAATGTAGGTATGTTATGAATCATTTTCATTACTATATGTTGTAGAATAGTAATTCTATCCGTTTTTTATAGGTTTTTAATACCTTTTCCCACACTATTAACCTGTAATTGTGGTAAAGTAATAACTATAGAAAGTGTTCTACTTGTGCTGTGGCCTATTTAGGTTTCATGGCGCCCGGGACAAATAATTAAAGAGTGGTAAAGCAGTGATTTTGTAACCGGGAGGTCCCGGGTTCGAAATCAAGTCGATGTGTTAGTGCCCTCTGGTAAGGCATTCATTCTCGATACTAAGTCCCTCGGAGAAGACCTAAAAGCGTCACTCTCCTGGTTGCTTACTCACAAGCATACAGATACTTTATTAGCAGTCAGGCAAAACAAAAAACTAACCAATTGTTTTGCAAGTTACAAAGGGAAAGTTCGCGAAGAAGCACTACAATCCAGCTGTAGAATTTCGAATTGTCAACATTTAATTTTTTGAGTAGCGGTTTTCTAATCACTTCTCCAGGGAGAACAGGAAGCAAAATCCCAGCAAATGTGCAGGATAAATATTAGTGAGGAATTTAGTATGGCAACCGAAAATTTCAGAGATTTCTTTCAAACGTTAAACCGCTGCGAGGACTGTTTCATTTTATCCTCTTAATCCTATATTCGGGCGTAGTATTTAACTAAACCCTAATGTAACATATGTAATAGGGAGCATTTAGAGGACTCTTTCCTGTTTTTGTTAGCCTCTTAAGAACGGTATTCATAAACAGTTTACTGCACCCCATATTCGGGCTCGAAATTCCGAGATCCTGAAGCAACATAATTACTCTGCGAGGGAGTGATGCAACTGAGATATACATAAATAATAACATTTTAGACCCCTGCAAACACATTTCTTATTTCATTTACAATGCGTAATTTTCTCTTTCTCTCTCTCACTCTCTCTCTCTCTCTCTCGCATTTCTGCGCCTCCTCTCTATTGCGTTTTTGCGCCCGGGGTACGTGCCCCCATAGAACCCCCATAGATACGCAAGTGTTCTTGTGAAAATCTATTTATTATATCAATATAACGGGAAATTATTTTTCAATAAGATATGTTTTTCCGTTTTCCAATTTAGCTTCTACCTATTCTGCCATGCATTTTTGTTCATTGTTTATTGTTGAAATAAGGGCACTATGGTTGGAATGAGAAAAAGCATAGGATTGAATCGTCTCAAAATAAGGAAAATTATAGAAATAGAATAGTGATGAAATACACCCCCAAAATCTCAACACTGTCATGTTAATTTTGTAATGCTATATAATTTATCATCCATCTTGTTTCAGATACCATACAATTGCCTATGTTGATAGTAACTGTATTCTTCTGAGACTGACATTACGTTGTTTACGCTAAAGATGTACACAACGTAAAGATGTAAGGGGAAAACATAATGTTTCTCGGGTTTGAGTGAAGAATCAATACATTGACCTGACTAACATGGGGGGGGGTAGTAAAATACATGTATGTTGAGAAGTATGATGTGACATCATGGTTTTAACGATGTGAGTAATTGAAGTTCAGTTAAACGGATAGGAGATACAATGAACTGGTCCTCGATCGAATTGAACTGTTGGTTGTGGGAGCAGTGGGTATATATGCATGAACCAGTGGGTTCATGATCTAAAGTGTTACATTAAGAACAACACAAAAATAGACTTGAATTTGTGACATGAAAAATTAGGTGATACATATTTTCTATGGTGTTAACGGAGAGATGAATAGAGAGACGAAGAGCAAGATGTGAGTAGATAGATATAGAGAAAGAGAGAGGTTATAAACATGTAAACAATTATATGTCCGTTGGATAGACGTAAATATTGCATATACCTGCATGGGCTGAATAACTGGAAAAATATAAACGTCTGGGAAGGAGATTAGCATCATAGAAATGGAACGAGTTGATATTGTAGCAGACATGGAAATTAACCCTATAGGTTTAATACACGACAAGGAATCAAATTTCCCATAGGGTTAATTGTATACGCAAACTATTGACATTCCTCTCCCTGACCCTTAGATATAACACGCAAAAATTAGGCATTGTGTTACATTGTTTGTGATTGCATCTATATAGTTAAATAGCGTAAGGATTTTGGGCCTTTGGACGCCGTCAGTTTCTTTGCCGCCGCTCCCGGGAACGCACCCTTGAGGGGAACGTGTGCCCGGGGTGCCGGAACCGAGCCTCGCAGGGTTCGTATTTCGCCCAAAGCCCGCCGTTTGGCCGCAAAATATGATTTTCCATCACGGGCGCCATCGACAGATACGACCTGGATGGCTCGCAACCTGCCCGCCTGCGTACAGACGGTCTCATGTCGCCGCAAGTGCTGGGCAATACCACCCGTCCAGTACCTGTGATTACCGGTGATCTATGAACAAACGTAGCTTCGTACCGGGCGTCCGTATTTCTTCCCCAAAAATCCGTGGGTTCTACGATGGAAGGAACATGAGACCTAAACCTCTAAAAAATTAAATGATGATCTTAGACGGTTCTTCATATCTTTCAAAACACCGAAAGAAGGACACAGAAGAAGAAAAACAAGAAGCTTAAATGTCCGTTAAACAAAACAGTCTTCTTGGAAGAGTGATCCATGAACAAACGTAGCTTTGTACCATGCGTCCGTATTTCTTCCCCAGAAATCACAGGGTTCTACAATGGGAGGAACGCAAGACTTAAACCTCTACAAATTTAAATGATGATCTTAGACAGTTCTGCATGCAATTCAGATGTTTTATAACACCGAAAGAAGGACACAGAAGAAGAAAATCAAGAAGTTTAAATGTCCCTTAAACAGAACAGTCTTCACGGAAGAAATTATGTCAGCAAGCACAGGGTTCCCAGGTATACCGCATGTCATTAAACAACGTACCACGTATCGTACGGTAGACCATTTGATGATGCATCAAAAAGACAAATTACAGACTTATTGGTAAGTTTTAGTTTTGATTTGACCCAAATTTAAGGTCATTTATAAATTTACTGAAAAATTGACCTGTTGACTGCAATTTCTAATATTGACTGCAATTTTAATTGCACAAGCAAACCAGCTGACTAACTATCGGCATCGCCCAGATATTGATAACACAACGGAACATTCGGTGACGAATACAAAGTGGCAGAAGGGATTTTTGCCCTGGGGGTGGGGGGGGGGATGTCTCTCATTGAGGCCTGGCTGTACATCATACGCTCAACAAAATCGGATATAAAACTTAAAAGGGTATTTTCCCAGCATTAGGCGCGATATCCACAGAAATCGCTGTTAAGGGTATACAAATCAGAGTTAGACGGTTTCCCTGTATCAAACAATTCCCGTTTAGGGCAATAACAATAACCTTGCATAAGTGTGAGTGCGTACTTTAGGGTACTTTTCACAAAATGATTAACGCAGATGTACAACTTTGATCTCATTGAGACATGCCCCTCACCCCCAAGTTTGTGGGTCGGCTGATCTGAGTAGTACCAGCCACAGGTCACAGCTCTGTTCAGATTTTTTTTCCAGAGACAGAGGGGAATATCATGCCTGTGTTTAAAAAACAAACTTTGATCTAGATCACAGTTATGAGAACAAAATTAAACTAAGTCTACTACTAGAAGTAGAAATATTCATGAAAGGTGGGATAGAATCTATAACTAAGTGCAACTATGCCAGTTAGCTGTTAGTAAATAACTGCCAATGTTTATGCAAATCTTGGAAACTCCAAAACAAAAAATACCAAGCAACCAACCGGTACTAACTTCTTTATTGAAAACAAGATGTCAAGTATAAAGGTGTTCACTTAAAGATCATACTAAGTTCTAGCTATACAATAATTGTATAATATTTAAAAAATGAATTCAATGATTTTGAACTAAGGCCACAAAAGTATAATTCAAAAATAAATCTTCCTCAATGATACAGCACTTCTTACATAATTATGAAGCTGTATTTTGCAAGTTATCGTCTGAAGCAACATTTCCCTTATTATTTCTGTTATGATTCAGCAGCAACCTTTAAACACAAATATCTATAATTCACCAACGTGGATTTATTGCATTTTGCAACAAAACTCTTCACATTTTTCAGTCCAGATAGGGGTTATTCTTGCCTTTCCAATCTAATTATTGCAGTCAAACTCATCCTATTCCTAATCTCAATACACTGTTAGTGCCGTGGATTTCCACGGGGTCCACCAGTATGTTATAATAGTCGAAGAAGATGATTCAATCAAATATAAAACAAAAGCAAAAAAGCAAAAAATAAATAAATACAAATTGACCACCTGAAATCGAACCTGGGTCGCCAGAATGGGAGGCAAGTGCTTTGACCAATATACCAAAAAACTCCACAAAGACATTACAAGTAAACAGAAAATGCGATTCTCAAATCACATCGTGTAGTTAAAATATCGCCATGATCCCAGCATCTGATTAAAAAATAAATGTCACCTTCCGTGTAGAGAATCTTCATAGCTACAATTTATCCGAAGCTGGCTGAAAATCGAGCAAAAAAAAATCGAGATATTGCTCAAACAAGACTGGAATGTAGAATGAAGATTTCAGAAAAAGTCACCTCCCATAGAGAATACATGCAAAATTGGGAAAATTGACATGCTCCCTGTAATCGAAAGAATGGGCCATGATGCCATTGTTGAAAAGATAAATAAATGTCATCTTCCGTGTAGGAAATCGTCTGAGCTACAACATATCAACAATTGGGAGACATATGATCAATATTTTCAGAGATACACTCAATTTCCCATAAATATGCTGACGTCATAATATGCAGATTCGTATTTTGAGTTCCAAGGCCATTATGATGACGTCACGATATACTTAATGGCCAAATGAGACATGAAATCATATTTCCGACTCATACTATATCCCAATATAAAACAAAATGGGAGCCCCCGAGCATCCCAAAGAGCTATAATGGATTTGCTATAGGCATGTTTTTGCCCATATAATTATGCTATGTATTACAAGATCTCGCGCGCACGGACATTTATCTTGAACGGACGCTCCTTTCGTTATTAATAGTAATAACGAGATAAAGATGGTATCAAATTGTGCGGAAGAGTATGTAAAATCTAATGTAATAAAACAAAATGGCAATTCTGTGTTGCGTACGGCCATGACGAACGAAAACGCGCGCGTAGTCGTGTGTGCGCGCAAAAGTTGCTTAAAATGGCCTGAAACGTTTGCAAAATGAATTTGAGACGATTCTGAAGATTTTTTTTAATTTTGCGCGCGTACTGACGCACGGACGTACGCATACGCGCACGTCTTACTTTTTGAAATTGACCGGACGGATGTTGACCTTGATCATGATAAATATGAATGAGAAATGACTTTCCGTTATGAAGATATGATCATGAGTTGATTTTCAACAACAACAAATATAACAAAATGGCGCCTGGATGACGTCACGATGATCTGGCGTCGCTGAAAAGTCACGCAGTTCTAAGTTTGACTAGGATTTATCATCATGGCAAGTTTCATGACAATTCCCTCAACTATTCTTGAGATATCCTGCGAGCAATTTCATGGCAGTTATAATAAACTAGACATGTTATACTTGTTATGGAACAAGTATAGGTGGGCTGTTCCAAGTGCATACCACACATTAGTCCAGATTGAATCCGTTCTTTGTTTTTATTCTTCTATCACACGCATCAACCACAGCGCGGTCTCTCCATTGATCGCGCGATCCCCCAAATTTCCGTCCACAAGAATTATCGGGGTACAGAATGAGAGGAATGGCTAGGTCTACTTTCAACGTTGAGGGGGTGTTATTTTATCAGCTGATTGGGCGCGCGACACGGAAACGGTACAGAGGCTGGACTGACCACACATGGTTAGTGTCTAGTGAGATAGTGATCGGTGAAATGTTTGACCTTTGACCCTAATTTACATACTAAGTAGTAAAAATAACATTGGCATGATCTATCCAAATATGAAAAAGAAATTAATGCACGACAAGGAATCAGATTCCCCATAGGGTTGTACGCAAACTATTGACATTCCTCTCCCGTAGATATAACACGCAAAATTAGGCATTTTATTACATTGTTTGTGATTGTATATGATATGTTATAATAGTCGTAGAAGGTGATAACATCAAATATAAAACAAAAGCAAACAAAAATAATATAAATAAATAAATTGACTCACCGGGGATTCGAACCTGGGTCGCTGAAATGGGAGGCAAGTGCTTTCACCAATATACCAAAATACTCCACATAGACATAGACGGAAAATGGGATTCTCAAATCACATTTTGTAGTTAAAGTATCACCATGATCCCAACATCTGATAAAAAAATAAATGTCACTTTCTGCGTAGAGAATTTCTCAGCTACAGTATATCTGAAGCTGTCAGAATATCGAGCAAAAATAATTGAGATATTGCTCAAACAAGACTGGAATGTAGAATGAAGATTTCAGAAAAATGTAATCTCCCATAGAGAATACACGCACAATTGGGAAAATTGACATGCCTCCTTTAATCGAAAGAGTGGCCCATAACGCCATTGCTATAATGACAAATATATGTCATATTTCATGTAGATAATTGTCTCAGTTACAAGATAACAAAAAATGGGAGTAAAATGATCAAAAATTGGGGGTCCCCGAGCATTCCAAAGAGCTATAATGGATTTTGTATAGGCATATTTTTGCCCATGTATGCTTTGTATTACAAGAGCTCGCGCGCACGGACATTTATCTTGAACTGACGCTCATTCCGTTATTAATAGTCATAAAGAGCTAAACATGGTATCAAATTGTTCGGTAAAGTATGAGAAATATCATGAAAGAAAAAAGAAAGGCGATTCTATGTTGCGTACGGCCATGACGAACGAAAACGCGCGGCGCGCGCAAAAGTTTGAAATGCTTAAAATGGCCTGAAACGTGTGCAAAATGAATATGAGATGATTCTGAAGATTTTTTAATTTTGCGCGCGTACTGACGCACGGACGTACGCGTACGCGCGCGTCTTACTTTTTGAAATTGACCGGACGGTAATTGACCTTGATCATGATAAATATGAATGAGAAATGACTTTCCGATATGAAAATATGATCACGAGTTGATTTTCAGAAAATTTCATAAAATGACGTCTGGATGACGTCACAATAACCCGGCGTCGCTGATAATTTACGTTGGACTAGGATCTATCACCATGGCAAATTTCATGATAATGGCTTTATACATTCTTCAGAGATCTTGAGCACAAATTCATGGAAGAATGAATAATAAATAATAAATAATAGATAATAAAAATCTTGACGAAATCAAAAGGTTATACGTATACGTAGTTACATACCGTACGCTCACCTAAAATCTTGACGACCTCAAGAGGTGATACGTACCGTACGTTTCACTCATAAATAAATAACAAATAAAAATCTTGACGAAATCAACAGGTGATACGTACCATACGTATCACCTAATAAAAAAAAGAAAGCAGAACGGCCGCTTCCATTGAAGAGAAAAATATGCTTTTGTTTCGGGAAAACTTGAACTCCCTGTTTATTGTTTTCGATGACATTATATAGTGGTGGTTCAAAGATTGCCAGAAAGAAGGGATTTTCCCGGACACATGATAAGACAAATGGGTGCGTAATCGCATGAATCGAAAGAACCTGTAAACCCTGATTATGCCATCGTCCATTAAACTAGTGGGATAGGCAGGTCCCAAATTGTGAACGAGCGAGGTTAGAATATAAGTTTTAAGTGGTGAATCAATACTATGACTCAACTATTCTTTAGTAGAATATCTTGATAGGTGCCTCATTTAAAAGCACAAATTGCTCCTTAGAGGTCCTGGCCTATTATGTATTCTCTTTTTATGATTTGTTAAAAGAAAAAAAATTATGATGCCAAATAAACTGAATTGAATTGAATTGAATTGAATAGATTAAGTAGTATGATGTGACGTCGCGGTTTTAATAATGAGAGTCATTGAAATTAGACGGATAAGTATGGTGGCTCCTAAGGGACACGCAAACGCAAAAATTTGACGTAAACCTATGCAACAAATTTTTCGTTTTTTACGTCCAAGACGTGAAAATCAAAAAAATTGACGTATACCTATGCAACAAATTTTTTGTCTTTTACGTCCAAGACGTGAAAATAAAAAAAATTGACGTATACATGTACCTTTGTTTGGTAATTTTTTCATTTTTCTGTACTCAATGGCCCTGAAGGGACACGCAGACGTGAAAATCGGCTGGAAAATCTGCGTCAAATATTCACGTCTGCGCCTCCCGAAAGGGACACGCAGACGTGAATATTGGACGCAGATTTTTTTTTGGCTGGAAAATCTGCGTTCAATATTCACGTCTGCGTCTCCCAAAAGGGACACGCAGACGTGAATATTTGCCGTGAATTTTTGTCAGTATGCTGAGCACCTACGTACGTGCATAGTGCATAACATTTCTGGCCTGCCACCGCAGATGTGATGCGAATGTAGACTTTCTAAATGTCAACAAAATGCCTTCTTGTGCAGCCATCAAATGCACAAATCGACTCGTGAAAGGCTCCTTGAAAACATTTCACAAATAAGTGATCATTTCATTTAGATATTACAAAAATTAGCGGTTAAAGACTGGTTTCATATGATAATCTAATCGTCGCGACATTTGTAGTCTAGTTTTCGCTTGTAGTCCCATCTGCTTGTTTTTAAGACTGTGTGTGAATATTTGTAACTTGGCTGGGCCTGGCCTGGGCCCCGCTGGGGAAGGGGGAAGCCACAAAACATAAGTCATAAAGTCATAAACTGAACCCAATCAAGTGGGGATATGTGTTGGTACTTGGTTAGGTGTGAAAAGAAGAAAAGATAGGCAAACTGACACATAAATATTTAGTCATTTTAGTGCTACTTCTAGCTCGAGAGCCTAGTAAAAAACAATGTTAGACTTTTGCGGTTGTCACTGACTGAGTGACTGACAGCTTGTTCTCTAGATCTATGTCAGTCAGTATGTTGGTGAAGCCTGAAACTGAAAGTGAAACAAGTACTGAGTTAGGGTCTAATAATTCAGTCATAACAAATCTAAATAACAAGAAGTCATTGGTTATATGTCTGCGCAAATGCATAGCGAAGTTGTGTACTTGTATAGACCCCTCTACTTTTAATTTTTTAAGAGATATTTTGATATAGATTCTAGAGGTCTAGATCTAGATCTATAATTTATATTTATATTATTACACGCAATTTCAATTTGTATTGACAATTAATATAGATCTACCTTTCACTAACAGAAATAACAGTTTTCAGAATACGGCCTCAGATCTTTGCCATATTTTTGGACATCTGCATGCTGCAAATAACCTTGTATACAATACATGTAATGATGTGAGTGACATGCATACGCATCCATTAGCATTGACTACTATGCTTTGCTGGAGTGAATGACATGTAGCTTTGGCTTTTGCCTTTGAAATGCTTTGATTTGTAAAATTGATCTGGACAGGTTCATGCAAACTGTCACTATGCTGTGATGTTAACAAGATTATGTATTGCAAATATTAAAAGAATGCTTGATGGGGTACGTGTTTATTTTTTTATATAAAATCAAACAGCAAAAATTGACCAGTTAATTTTTGTTATCATTGTCTGGACACACATCCCCATGCTATCATGCATACAAATAGGACAAAGGCAAATGCAATATAAAAGGCAAATGAAATGAAGATGTTCTCAGCATCCCACTTATCCTCCATTATCTTGTTTTCTATTAATTTCCAGGTTTCCCAAAGCTGGTCCAGCCCTTTTGAAAGAATGGCTTGTCAAGATGAGGAGGGACAAGTGGACACAAAGCCAGTAGTCCACCGTGTGCTCGGACCACTTTGAAGCAGAGTGTTTTGACCGCATTGGCCAGACAACCAGACTTCGCCAAGGTGCTATTCCAACCATTTTCCTCTTCCCTGATCATCTGCAGAAGGTTAACACCAATGCTAAATTCTCTTGTGGTTGTTAAATTTGATAGATTATTTGAATGTTTCCTTTATTTAAGAAAATATTGTATGGTGAGAGCTAGAAGGGTGTTAACTCATATATATTTACACAGAGTTAATTTCCTTCTGGCTCTCAACAGATGATTATAATTGTTCCAGTAGTTAATTAATTTCAGTTCAATTCAACTTTCAATTCATTTCCAGATGAGTGGTTTGAATCATAGAAAAGTTCTTCTAAAAAGAGTTTGCATTTAAAATCTTAAATGCACATTTTACTCATATATTGTGGAAATGTAAACTGATCTGGTCCAAAGTATGTATCCCTTTCCAAAAGAAACCAGTAACACCAATTTAAAAAATGCAATTTCAATTTCATAAAAATAAGACAACATTTGAAGGCATGAGGTTTCTGCTGTATATTGGCATATCCATGAAAAGGGAACAGACCATTAAAAAAAGAAATAATTATGTCTTTATGAATATCATTTGCTTTACTTCTGTCAAGTAGTATGCAGGTTTATGTTGTCCATTTCCACATAAATGAACATCTTTGTTTATATTTAAAAATCTATCTGAAATGAAAATATAACCTGAGTTACTATAGAAATGCCAATATAATGGCTGTTATATTTTAAGGACAATGATTAGTGAAATCTGAATTTTCGGAGAATTAACCATTTCTTTTTCCAAACTATTTTCATCTTTGTCCCTTATAGACAGTTAAGAAACGCAAGCCTCCAAAGCCTAGAAGCAGTGAAGACATGACTAGTCTTCCTAGCACATCAACAACTCCACCACTCCTCATGGCTCACAGGGGCGGATCTAGATTTTTGCTAAAGGGGGTTTGACCCAATGACGATGCAGAGATGTTTTTCTGGCATCTACTAACACAATGGAGACCATAAAAAGCAGTGCATGATAACTTTTTTTTAAATCAAGTAACGGTTTAATACACAGTTATATCCAGAGTTATCATGTGTTTGGTTAAGTTACCAGGGGGGTTGACCCAATGACGATGCGGATACTGTGTGGGTCTGGACACATGATGGCGTTTTTCTATGCACATCACATTTTCACTTGGCAGCCCAACCGTCCACGAGTCCGAGCAACGTAGCGGCTGATGTTTTCCTGGCAGCTACTAACACAGTGGAGACCATAAAAAGCATTGCATGATAACGTCTTTTTAAATCAAGTAACAGTTTAATACACAGTTATATCCAGAGTTATATAGAGTTATATGGTTAAGTTACCAGGGGGTTGACCCAATGACGATGCTTGGAACACGCATATGCGTACCCTAAATAACACTGAGTGGGGTCCCCCCGTAGATCCGCCACTGGGCTGGTACATTTTACAATACATTTTACATATTTATTGGTTTGCATGAAATCTAAATGCAAGATATTGTCTACTCAATGTGAGAGAAACAAAATTATATTTTATTCCATTTCATTTGGACACTAAGAAAAGTTAAGAAAATAATTAATTTGTGTTGTGATGTCTTTTTACACCTGTATGAAACCCTGAAAGTAGAACTATACTATATGCTAATTCAACTGTTTTGTTTAGTTTTCCAATTCTTCAAATTATGCTGACAATTTACCTGTATACATGTACTGGAATTATGATGTATAGTGATATTACTGTTTAGATCTCGACTAGTGTTTGAAAAAGGACAACATTTTGTTAATTATTTCACGTGATATTCAACATTTGTTTATAGTAACACAACTGTAAAGTGGTCTTCAATGAGATGAACTAAATGCATTTTTTGTTGTTGTTTTGTTATGGATTTTTGAATCCCAAAATGATGTATGAAATTGTGTAAACAATCAGAGAATCAATATCATTTTTTCTTTTCACTGTCTAGTATTAATTAAAAAAATTTAAAAAATGTATAACATAATTTTTATGAAAAACGGTTTATAAATATTTAACTACATGTATGTAATATCATAAGTCAACTTGGGATGTATTTCAGTACCAATTGAAGAAAGTAAACAGTAATAAATTATAAAACAATATTTACATTTCGTGAAAACAAATGGTAATAATAATCGTTTCCATTGTGTCATGACTTGCATGCTTGGAAATGGATTTATTATGGTAAATGCCGAGAAATTTCGAATACACATAGTACAGAGAGAAGGGGAAGGGATGGAGGAAAGGAGAGAGAGAGAGAAAAGAAGAGAGGGGAGAAAGACAGATTGGGAGAGAGAAAGGAGAAAGGGAGAGCGAAAGAGAGAGGGGGAGGCAGATTGGGAGAAAGGAGAAGAGAGAAAGGGAGAGGGGAGAGAGAAAGAGAGAGGGGGAGGCAGATTAGGAGAAAGAGGAGAGAGAGAGAAATTGGGAGAGAGAAATAAGAGAAAGACAGAGGGGGGACAGAATTGGGATAGAAAGAGGAGAGAGAGGGGAGAAAGGAGGAAGAGATCGAGAGAAAGGGAGAGAGAGTGGTGAGACATTAAGAGAAAGGGGAGAGAGAGAGAGAAAGAAAGAAATAGAGGAAAAGGGTGTGATAGGAGGGGGGGGGCAAATGGCAACAAGATGCACAAAAAGAAGTAATTGTTTGGTACAGGCAAAATATGTTTACAAATATCAAAGCGTAATGTATCTAGGCCTTCTATAGTCTATGTCAATTTTAGTCCATAAAATATAATGAAGTGGTGTACAATCAGGAAGCTGTATTCCTGGTACAATTAATGTCGAGATAAAGCTGTTTAAAAACATAGCAAAACAAACCAACATACACTTATCTTCCTGCATGGTGCTCAGCTTACTGAAAAAAAATTCACGTCAAATATTCACGTCTGCGTGTCCCTTTTGGGAGACGCAGACGTGAATATTTGACGCAGATTTTCCAGCCGATTTTCACGTCTGCGTGTCCCTTCAGGGCCATTGAGTACAGAAAAATGAAAAAATTACCAAACAAAGGTATACGTAAATTTTTTTGATTTTCACGTCTTGGACGTAAAAGACAAGAAATTGGTTGCATAGGTATACGTCAAATTTTTAGATTTTCACGTCTTGGACGTAAAAAACGAAAAATTTGTTGCATAGGTATACGTCAAATTTTTGCGTTTGCGTGTCCCTTAGGAGCCACCATAGATAAGAGATAAAATGAGAGTTCGTGATCTAGATCATATGACCGATTGACTGTGGGGGAAGTGCTGGGTATAAATGAGTGAAGCAGTTGCCTCACGATCTAAAGGCAAACGATAAAGATAAACAAGTGAAATTTACGGGGAGAGCCTGAAAACCTTGTTTGGGTTATCGTACATTTCATTCAATCATTCAAAGTAATAACGAAGTAATGCACAACGATGTTGTAATATAGTGGCGGGTGATCCAGGATTGCCTGAGAGCATGGGGGTCTTTTACCGGGGGAATAAGATTTGGTAATCCCGCTGGCTCTCCCATATTTGTTGAACAAAGAGGAAAAACATTCCCAACATTGATATCTTGTTTTCTTTATTCTTGTCCATACACTAATGTTAATGTTCTATTAAACTAAGGAAAAATTGTGTAATTACGATTAGAGCCATTCAAGATGAAGAAAATAATTTATTTAGAAACCATCTCGCTTAAATCATGAAATGTAACATCAAACATAGATATAAGTAATATTTGAATAAATTACTGAAATATTTCTTGTTTTTTATTTAAAAATAATATCGAGACGTTTGAAATTTACATGTATTTTTCTAAAAACAAATCTGTTTCCCATTATTCTCCTATGCAATTCAATGTTTTGACATCCGGAAAACTATTATTCTGACTGAATATGGCATCCATTTCTTTTAAAAGATTGATGTACCAAATATACGTCAACTTGAGTATTACTCAGATCTATACTGACCTTGGAATCGACTGCTTTATTCGCAATCAGCGAGTAGAAGACATCATGCATAGTACTATTGATCTGCATATATCTCAGTGATCGTGATGAGCACATGAATTCAGCCAGGTCTTCTGAAGCCGTCCGTCCACATGACTTCCTAATATTAAGGTGAACCTACAAGGTACATGTACACAAATAACATTGTAAGGCTAGAAACATGAACGCATGAAAATAATACCGGATTATCCTAATTAATTAACTTCATCGATACTGATTTTTCATATGTTTTTACCGTTTTTACCATCTATATCATACTGGTTTGAACAGTATACACGTGCAAATCCAATTGGGATTCGTGATATTAAAAGTGTTATATTATTAAACAAGGTTTCAAGACGGGTTGTGCTGCAGTGACAATAAATCACAAGTCCTTTTAACATATTTAAGTCCTAATACCCATTAACTATTGTAAATAATAATAGTAAATGTTTTCGTGTACATTGCAGTTTTCAGATTTTAAAAATTTGATCAGAGTTGAACCCATGCTAGATCATAAAAGTTGTTTTAAACATGCTTCATGATTGAATAAAAATTGATTCTATCAAGCTTCTTTTCAACATGTGGGATGTTTGTACATAATGTATTGCCTTATTAGCGCATGTCAGGATTCAAAGCATCTTTCGTATACCGGGTATATGTATCCAGTCAAGTGTTCAAACCAAACGGCGCCATCCTAAGTCTGAGAGAATGAAATTTAATTAAAATAGAAACTGCATCACTCAAAGATATCATACATAGATGAAATTGATGTTTCTACAACGACGTTACTTTCCTTACCACTTCACGATGATTCACGATGAAAATGTGCCCTGATACTGTGTGTGCCTGCATCTCCTCGGTGATCTTCAGTGTCCTGCTGGACTTCAGATGATCCGCCACTGATTTGGCCACTGCTTGGTCTTGGCTCTCGTATGCTACATCTACAATGAAGTCATCATCGATAAGGCGATTTGTTAACTCTTTTGTCTGCGCTATGAGACGAGATACGATATCCAGGCCGACCTCCTTCTCCTGGGCCGAAGTGAAGTATATTAGGTACCGGAATTCACGTGCTTCCGTTGTGATATTCGCTATAAACCTTTCGTAATCATTACGGTTTGAGTTGTAAATAGATGCAAGATACTTGCCAGATAGAAACTCCTGAAAGAGCTTATGAGTAAACTGCACAGTTAAGACTGCAGAGTGGGAATGATGTTTTTTATCTCTCCTCGAAGGAATATGCTTTTCTTTAGTAAGTACTCCAACTTTACAACCTGTATCCACAGACCCCGGACAGCTCTGAAACTCTTCTTCTCTGAACACCAACCGTCTCCCGAGAAGACCGTGTAAGGCAGCACAACCAATGTGAAGTACATGATGACGAATGTTCGAGAGATTTTCATCCAATTCTCCACCAGCATCTGCTGAGAGCACAGCGAGCTTGGAGAGGTAATGATCAACCAAAAATCGAAACATCTCATCAAATAGCTGGGAGAATGTTTGCAGCTTGGACATTGCCTCTCGGCGCTCTCCATCATACTCTTTCCACATGATGCACAGCATGGCTGTGTATATGGGGTAGGGGGCCATATTCTCTTTGATCACATCGTTGTTTAATATGAATCTGTTCAGATCTTCAGAGGATGCTGTGTCTGGATGAAAGAACTTGGTGATGTAAGAAGATAAGTTTTCCGTAGAGAAACCTTCTACAGCAATGAAGGCAAACACCTTTCTGAGATAGGCATTCGTCCTAATCTCATCTGATCTCCATTTCCGTGATGTGATTAGTACTGTGACTGATTGGAACAGACGATTTAGAGTGATCAGGGCGATTTGCTGATTGCTGTGAAGACCGACACCATACTCATCAAGGCCGTCCAGAACAAGAAAGACGTCGTTCGGATTTGAGAGGATGTACTTGTCGAGCTGCTTGGCTGTGACGGGATTGTCGTCTGGGAGATATGACTTCACTACCTCTCCAACAGTCTTGTCCTTTGCCTCACGAAAGAGGACGACAAGAACAAGTTTGAAACCTTGGTATCCTTTTCCGTGGATCCAATCCCAAGCGATCTTGGCGCAAAGAGTGGTCTTCCCCACACCACCTTCACCTTCCACCAACAAGCGTTTAGGATAGATTCCGTTGACTTCGGTTCTGAGAAGGTCGTCGTATAGAAGCGGTCTCTTGTGCTTGGTACCTTTGTCTTCTTCCATCAACGTTAGATTGGTGAAGATCCGTTCAAATTTAAGTAGAAGCTCGCTGTTCAGTGGATCGGCTTGAATCTGACAGAGGTGTATTGCCAAATACCTTTTGACATCTTCAGCGACTCTTTTGATTTCCTCCTCTGTCATTGACGGTATGTGATCACCAGCCTGACCTGTGATGAGATGGTGAAGAACGTTATCTCTAAATTGACGAAATTGACCGTGTTTAAACAGCAGCATTAACAACAAGGACTAGAACATAAAAACCATGAATCACAGAAATTTATAATCAATGAACGTTTAACTTACTTGGTAAATCTCAATTTAAATTTTCGAGCGGATCATGATCAGGGGCTGAGAAATCATTTAATTCCTAGATAGGGGCTCTCACAATGAGATATGGATTGACATTGTGCCCTGATGTCACTGCCCCAGGGAAGGGTTACTCGGTCGATGCTAGAATGTCAACATATTTGGCCAAAAAGTTGGGCTTCGGACCATATTCTATTAAGCAAATCTTGCGGTAAATGTCTTATTGAATGTACATGATCTTGTCCATTTCATAACTAAAGACTTTCACCTTTACGACGTACTCTCCTGAATCGTTATGCGTATATTTCGTGCACTAATATCTTACATATTATGCTCTATTTCCGTCTCTTGTAGAAGGAGATTCCTCCTTAATAACTGTTAATCCATATAGATATGCAAATCCAAGGCATAAGGACCCATACGTTACCGCGTATAGTCGAGTTGAGAATAAATGTGCAATTACACCACATTTTTGGTCTGATCCAAACTCTAGTAAGGCTAATAACTTCATTCATGTTTGTAACGGAATTATATTTGGATTAGAGGCGCGTGGAAGAAATCCCCTTGGAATTGCCACTCCACCATCCCCACCCCCCCCCTCTTTCTCTCTTTCAATGCAGTATATACAAATATTTATACCACCCTATTAATAAACGTTAAATATGTCAATGTAACTCCTACGTTAGCCTTTAAATACGGCGGTTTTGATGCTCTGTCGATCCCATGGTCGATCATCGAAACGCGGGGAATAGTTCTCTGATTGCACGAGAAGGCACAGCTTTCTGCACGCCGCCTCTATCCCTTCCCTAACGTTGTTGTTGTTGTTATTTTTATGTTGTTGATGTTCAGTGTTAAATGGCAATCAGTCCATTTTTGCTATTATCAAAAACAGATCAGTGAAGGTTTGAGCAAAATCGGACAATAAATAAGAAAGTTTTGGATTTTTAAAATCCACAACTTTTCATGAAATACTTCAAACCAGTGAGACAAATTGGCAACACGGTCTCTTACTATGATGTCACCCCCTCACATTATATCCTCTTTTGAATGCAAGAAATGTCATTAAATTCCATTTTGATCATAAGATATATTTTCTTTATGCCTATCTCGTTCATATATCACGGATAACATGTTCTTTCATGCACCCCTATATAAGATAGGTCTACGATTCGATTAACGTTGAGAGAAATGGAGATTTCAGATTAGTGGTGAATTGTGAGGGGATGACATCACAATTTCTGACCGCATTGTCAATTTGTCTCAAAGATTCCATTATTTTTATGATTTTGAAAACTTCATAACTTTCTTATTTGATGTCCGATTTTTCTCGAACTTTCACTGAATTGTTTCTCTATTTTTTTGCTTCTATTAAAACTAATTTAATATAGGTTTTCCCGCCCAACTTCGTAAACTAAGCATCCAAATTAACGTTACGTTCATTCAAGTTCATGCGAAATTGAATGACTATGTAGATCAACATTCAAAAAGCTAATTGCGTCTTTCAATTAGATTTAGTAGCATGCGAGTTCATACTCTTGTCACGGAGACGTGCAAAACGAGCATTCAATTTAGAAAAGAGGAAAGAAAAGAGCATTCACACTCGTGCCGGACACACGGTGGTATGTAATCGAACATTCAATTTCGTGATGAGGCATACATATGTAATATCTGTGCATTGCTTTTCATTTGATGTTAATTTTTCACTTAATATACTTAATATACTTAATATATGTTTGAATAATTTTTATGCAGCGTTTGCGTGTAGGAATGGCATGCATATTCGTTAGCAGATATCTGTCATTACACATGTGAATGTCCCAAGAGAAGGTGCACAATATGTGACTTCTCTTCTAAGCCCAAGCTATATTTACACAGATCCTGGACAGCGGTAGAGTTGAGCTTTAAATAGCGTGGACATGACGGAAAAAAAATACAATGTTGGTAAAGAAAAAGATGTTAATTGTAAAGAAAGAAAAAACACCAACTCAATCAAGATTGATCAAAACAAACCAATTTTAAAAATACCCTCATTTATAATGAAAAATATGAAGATATGTATGAAAAGAAGTATCAACAAAAACTAAAGAATGTCGAAAGGAAAAGAAAACATAAAATGCAATATAAGTATATCTGAAAATACGAAGATTGTTTTATGTGAAATCATGTCAGAAAAGAGCATACAGAAAGAGAATAAATAGATTGACATGAAAAACTGAATATCCAAATAAAAATCGAGCCTCGTACTATGATTATGAGGTCTTATTTTAATTTGAAAGACCCAATTGCGAATCAGGTTGCCCGTAGGCGAAAATGAAACCGCAATTCGCGAAAGGATTCTCCTCCCACTCAACATTGGCGAAAAATAATTTTTAGAGGAGGCGCGATAGCTCAGTTGGTAGAGCAGTGGTCTCGTAATCCGGCGACCCGGGTTCAAAACCAAGTCGATGCGCTACTGCCCTTTGGTAAGGCATTAATCCTCATTAGCAGGTCCCTCGGAAAGGACCTAAAGCCGTCGGTCCTCTGGTTGCTTACTAACACGCATTTATGCTTTCTTAGCAGTGAGGTAAACAACAAATAACCACCACTAAGAATGACGCTTACGCATTTCCAAATCGAACCCAGCTCTAATTTGAATGTACATGTTTAGAAAATTAGGTATCTCGAAACGAAATTGAATGCAAAAAGTTTAAAAATGAAGCAGGGGAACAACGAGTGGAGAAAATTTGCTCGAACATGAATAATAATAATAATAATAATAATAATAATAATAATAATAATGGTGGCTTCTTATATAGCGCACATGTCCGTCACGTCGTGACACTCCTGGCGCTGCTCCAATTATTACCCTGGCTTTAGCAAGGCGGCCATTACGGCGCTCTAGCATTTCAAGGAATTAATTCCTGACAGGTACCCATTTACAACACCTGGGTTGAGTGTGGCATATGTACATTACCAAAGGACATTAATGCCGCGGCGGGACTCGAACCGCGGACCTTGTGATCGACAGTCCGGCGACGTATCCACTCGACCACGACACGTTAATGAAATTGGTTGTTGCTTTGACGAATTCGGCCAGGAAAACCTATAATAGGGTGGACTTCTCCTTTTAATACAAACTTTAATTATGAAAATTAATTGACGTCTCTCTTGTATTATTTGTTTTTACCTATTGTTGTCCCTGGATTTTTCTCATTTGTTTTCTTAGATATTAATGGTATTATTAGGTTACCAAATCATATCCTTTCTTTTCGGACCATCCTGAGAAACCCGCCAGTATATTAGACGAGGGTATCTCGGAAATTTTAAAAGAAAAAAAAACAACCTATGTCGCTCTGATGCGGAATAGAGTGGCTCCCTTTGAGATACCTTTATGTGATATCAATAAATTTGGATGTATATAAACTGAAAGTATTTTTATCCGAGGAAATTGCATATGGAAACGTTGTATCATCCGCTCAATCTGACTTGCGTCCATAGAACAAATAAGCATTTTTGCATGAAAAAGTGAAGTTTTCAAAAAGTGCGTTTCTTTCCAGCATTGGGGTGCCCGGGAGTCACTTGGGTAACCTTTCAAAAAGTTCTCTTTTAATAAATAATATGCCCTTTCTCTGTACTTTTGTCGGAAAACAGATAGTAATCCAGCACAATGTCGTCTCTTTTTACGTTGGAGATGAGCAAATTAGCGAGTTTCAATTGCACTTCGGCCACTCTCGCAAGTCCTCACTCGTTCCATTGCAGTCAGGCGGCTTTGGGGTGAGCGGTAATGAATATACTAATCGTTAGCTTCTACTGGTATTAAACTTGTTTTTATTGTTTTTTTATTTTTGTCGGAATTTACTCATTCACATAATGGAGCTACCTGCCAGATGAAGCCACAGAACTGTGAATATACGTAGAAGGCTCGTAGTGGTTCGGAAAATGTGGCCAGCGCTCGTACGTGATCACGTGAAATCCGCCTTCTTCGTTAGTCCTCTGTTGTGTTCGTCGCTTTTTTTCCTCCACGACAGGCCAGACTGGAATTCTTTAAAGTACAAGTCCACTCCAAAAATAACTTATTTTCAATAGAAGCAGACAAATCAGACAAACCGATCAAAAAAAGGTTTGAGCAAAATCGGATAATTAATAAGAAAGTTTTGAAAAGTATGTAAAATGGAACAATGGAAATCACTACACAAATTGCAAATTTGGTTATCAGTTTGTGACGTCATGTCCTCACTTTTTATCGATTGCTTTATATAGTTTAATCCCATTAATTTCCCTTTTTATTCCCCAAAACTTGATTTTCCCATGCCTTTGCCCAGGTTATATGATTTGTATCATATTGCGTGCATGACATTTCACAAAATCTTTTATGAACTTTGAAGAATTGATACTATTTTCTGAATATTGTATATTCATGATTATTGATTTTTATATAAATAGTTTATCAAAATTCACATTTTTCATGATTTAACTGGAAAAAATTACTCTATATTTAGTGCATCCCCACAAAAAAATATTATTATCAATCTGACTTGGATGCTGGTGTGAAGAAATAAGATTCTTAGGGGGAAAAGGGAATTTTATATTATCAAAATAAAGAAATGAATAAAGAGGATTAAAAAAAGAGAACAAACAGAGAGAGACACCTACTGCCCCCTGCCCCACACAAGATTAAAACAAACGATAACAAGTACAACCGTATTTAAAAAAAAAACAATAACACAAACACAAACACAAACAAACACATCCACACACACACACACAGAACGGACAAACAGAACAAAAAACAAAAGAAAAACAAAGGGGAAAGGAAAAGCAAGGGTAGAGAAGAGAAGAGGGTCTAGAAGTTTTATATTGAGAAGAAAAGAAAAATTATTCAAAACTTTTCAAGGCTTCCAATTTCGTTTAATAAATTGAAAGGATATCCCTTTCCATTGAAAGTTTTTTTTCTCTTCATTTCTATTTTCCAGTAACCTATCTTCTATTTCTTTTGCTTTTGGAGGGTTTCCCTTCTCTCTACTATGGAAGATTATAAATTTAATCAAAATCAAAATATGGTTCAATAATTGCTCTGTTTTTATGGTACTGTTATCTATTCCTACATACATTTCTTCCAGGATAATTTCTTCAGAATTGGTAATTTAAGTCTATCTGCACATTTCCCCCAAACTTACTTTATTTTATTACATTCAAAGAATACATGTTGATAAGTTTCTTCAAAAAAATTGCTAAATGAGCACAACCCATTTTCATGAAACCTGAATCTATGTAAATGATGATTGGTATATAAAATCTTATGCAACAGTTTGAACTAAAATTCTCCCAGTTTACTGCTTAATGTACACATCCTTGGTTGAACAAATATCTTTTCTATTTCTGTCCTTGAAATATTATAAAGTGACATTAAATTGCAGCCTGCCGAGTTTGTTTCTACATTCTTCTTAATTTGACTGTTATACACCATCTTTGCAGTTATATCTTCAAATTTGAACACTTTCTTTGAAAACATAAATTTTAAACTGAAGCCACTGTGAATTGACTTTCTTAAAGGTTGAACATTTTGTTTCCATTCTTAGGGGACAACTGTATACATTTTGTTTACTTTATTAATTTCCTCTCTGCTCAAACCTAAAATGATAAAATAAGCTTCAGGTTTCAATTCTCCATTTTCATCACAAATGTGATGAAGTCGATATATATTTTTAAAATACAAATAAGGTTTGACCTTCTAGTTGAATAAAATTATTATTATACAATATTTCATTCCCTCTGTATCTCTCTTCTGTTTTAGCATATTCTTTCATATCTATCAATGCTTTCAGAAGTTTATGATAAAAAGAAGGTAATATGAATTTCACTGTATCTTTCCAATAATTACAAAAAATATTAAATTCCCTCCCATCGGTCTCATTGAATATTTTAAGTATTGTTTCCATTTGAATGCGTGAGTTCCTGTTACAAGCCTTTTTATCCACATTATTCTTTGTGCTTTTACAAACAACCTAAAATTCATCATTTTGAGCCCACCCTGCTGATTGTCTAAAACCTTTGTAGGCTGTGGGCCGAGCGAGATTTGGGGGCTTAGTTATCTTTTATTTTTGGACTGAGTTTGTGGTACATATTTTTGGGAAGCCAGAATTCAGGATAAAAATAGACAAATACCAAATCAGCTTGTTCCCCGGTGGGAGGATTGCACGTTAGTATAAAACATAATTTTAATTGGCAATTTGCTGAAGAGAACTGTTCGTGGACGAGACCGTTACTCTCCGTTCGTACACATGTATAAACTCACCGTGCGACGAGCTTGAAACAATTTTTTCAACAATTTTTTAATTTCAGTTTCTTTACGGATAACTGAATTTTCTTATATTATAACGAAGATATGGCGTATATATTCAGTACTGAATGAACGCCATAAAACTACTAACAACAACAACAACAACAACTTGAAACAGCACATTCTCCGTCTCCGTCGTTCGAAAAAATTCTGTAATCTATTCGAATATTTCCCAAAGCTAATCACATTTGCTAATGTAAATGATATAAGTTTGCAAATATGAACTGCGAAAACTAATGAAAACCTCGTCAGGGTGAAAATATTTCGAAAACGGGCGGTCAGAGCGACCATTGAACAGACGAGAAATAGCGTGTTGCCAATTTGATATTATTGTAACGATCTTATGCAATTCTCTTGTATGTACGTACTATGTATACTAATCTGTGTAGAGATCAGTGACTCCGTACCGACAAGACTCGTATAATTTTTTGTAATTAAAACTTTTGATGAAAACATTTCTTGTATTGGCAATGCAATGGTAGTTTAAGAATAGGCCTACAGAATTAGAGTCCCCTGAATATTCATTGTAAATATAAATGCGATATATGTCTTTTTTATTTCCATTCCTGTAGTAGTTCTTACATTTTTTCAGATGTTTGATTTCATTTTATTTTTGTGTGTGTGTGGGGGGTACTTGCTTAATAAGGTATACGGGGATGTGGGTGATTTTATCCATCATTTTCCTTTTTAATTAAACAATTATCTATATATAAGCAGGGACATTCTAAAAGTTCCAATCTTACCGATATAGGGATTACCATGAAATACTTCAAACTCTTTTGGCAAATAAATATTTTAAATGAAACAATTTCACGGCCCTTTCCCCAAAAAGAAAAGAAACTATATTTAAGAACATACATTTGACAAACAACAAAATAAAACAAAGAAACATAAGAAGACGACATGAAAAAGACAAACAACGGAGTTCGCGTAGCGAATCGTGCATGATGACTAATCAAACTGCCCTTGCAAACGTTGCATAGCAGTCCCCTCCCTCCTCCCCCAGTTTAGCTTTCCAGACATGATACTGGTCAAATACCCAGTTTTCTATTTTTGTACATGGCGTATTCCCTTCCTACTTTATTTGTCATACATCCTGCAATTCAAAAGTACGCACTATCTGACCCTTCTTTCTACATTTCACAGTTCACAAAACAAATATCTTACTGCAGATCGACTAGATCATTGATTTTTTTTCATGTAAGAGTGAATAAAAAATATAGGAAAACACCCATGAATTAAAATCACACTATTTCCAACCCAGTATCTTCACCCCTTCATTATATCTTCTTACCTAGAAGAACCATAGTACGTGTTCGATTTTCCCCTACTTTCTTTTGTCAATCATTAACCTTGAGTAAAGACAGTACTCTCAAAACTGCTCTAAACAAAATTACATCCAGAAACTGCTTCTCTTTCATCTTTGCAATAATGTATAAAGAATTGATACTCTCTACATTTCTTTTTTTGGTATCAATTAAGGATCTTTCATTTTGTTCTCCAACAAACTGTAGTAATATTCTTTTTTCCTTCCAATGCCGTTGACAAATTTGAGGTTGCGATATTTCCATTTCCATTTAAATTTCAAAGATCCTCCTTCAGGTGTGTACGAAAAAAGGGGGGAAAGGTGTCCTCCCTCTCCACACTTTTAGGTTCCTTTTCCACCTCCACTGCTGAAATCCTTGCATCTTCATCTTTTAAATTGAGATGGATATAACTTTAAAATTTTGAAGCTAAAAAAGAAAAGAAGAAGAAGCAAGACTTCCTTCTCCTGCAGAGATAAAGCTTCCTTGATAACAGCTAAGAAATGCATTTTAGCTACATTCCAGCTTCTGGCATTAATACCAATTCTGGCACTGCTACAGCTCCTATCGTTGTTACCAATTCCTAGCGCCACTGCAGCTCCTGGCGCTAAGTGACTCCTGGCATTGCTAAGATTTGATACTGCTATGTCTCCTGGCCGTCTGCAATCATTGGAAGAGCTGCTTTGGCTCCTGGTGCTGTTCCGATTCCCGTTACTGCTACTGTGGCTCCATGCGCTACTGTGGTTTTTGGCGTTCCTGCGGCTTCTGACGTTGCTACAGTTCTATTTCCTCTTGTTTCATGAACTACCAATGTCCAGGGCTCAGCCCTTGAAATGAAGGCTATCAATCCTTTCTCTCGTGCTTCCTTCAGCTTGGGAAAAACTTAGGAAAAATTATGTTCCCTTTAGGTCTTTGACGGTTCCATGCTCCTTAACATATTGTCTTGATATCTCAAAAATCTTATTTTGATCGGTCTTGGTTTGATCGCTGAGTTTACTCGATGTATTCTTTGATGTTCAATTTTGTTAATGAACTCTTCCTCTAACTTCAGATTGTTTTTATAGAGGGCGCGGACAACTTTTTCAGTCTCTTCATTCTCTTCTGTCTCTGAAAGACGCATTAACACACTATTTTCTCTTATAACGTATGCATGCAACCTGTCTATTTCAAATTCCCTCTCTTATTTTTCTTTGTTTAAGTTATCATCCGTAGCTTTATTACGTTCCTCCGATAACTTACTGTGAAAGTTCAGTGCTTCAGCTCAATTTTCTCGAACTTCTTCTCAAAGGCTTTAAAATTCCGTCCATTCAATTCTTTCCTCCAATTCTGTCAAGTTTGACGTCAAACATTTTTTCTATTGCAGCTAACATTGACGTGTGATCCAGTAGCGAAGCAACTGGACTGATGGGCGGTCCAGCTGAAGATGGTTGCTTAGACATGGAACCCCGTAGTATTTCTAGAAATGTTCAAAGTCACGCTGAACTGAAAGCGCCTATTCACTTTACACGGGAAAGGATTGGAAAGTCGATTTGAGTGTTATCTCGAGTTCCTAACGATTAACAAAAAAAATATGGAACAATCGATCTTGGAGGAGTGAGTGATCGATCGTGTCAACAGCGGCTGTGAAGTCTAATTGGACGAGAAATGCTTCCAAGTGCTTGTCCAACGCAATCAAGATGTCGTTGCTGATGCGTAGTAAGGACGTTTCTACACTGTGGTGAGATCTATATGCGGATTGCGTCTGAGGAAGCAGGTCATAGGATGTCAGGTATTCCTGTATCTGGGCAACTGCAACCTTTTCGATGACCTTGCTAATGTGGCTGATGTTAGAAATAGGCCCGTAGTTTGAAGTTCTTCAGGTGAGAGGCCAGGCTTCTTTAGCTTAGGAATCATCACAGCTTGCTTCAGTGAAACAGGAACAACCAAACAGGAACAAAATTTATTCATGGGCCTATATGTTATGTTATATTAATGAAACTGCAAACTCCCCTAAAATCACCTGGCATTTCCTTCCTGATTGGCCCAGCTCCTGGTAGAGAACATGAACCAATCAGAAACACGATCATGACGACCGGACGACGAAGCTCTGATAATGGACGGCAAATAAATCGGCAATCCGTTCCATCGCGGCTCTTTTTATTTGGTTGGTCAAACGTAGCGAGTTTTGATGGTTTATTTGGTAAAGTTGTGGGATGATCCAGTGATAAGCTTTATGAACTTTCTGTCTTTTAGTTTGTATTGAACTAGATCACAATTTAGAACAGCCATAGATTATAGATGCAATGGAATTCATTTCAAATCATGGCAAATTTGTTTAATGCCGAAATGTTTGAAATTACAAAAGAAGTCATTTCAAACATGTTAGTGAATTGTCCATGTAGCCAAGCTAACCGATTATATAGCAGACTTGGAGTTGACTCATGAGATGATGAACTGGTATAACAGAGATTATGGTTTTATAAGCATTTCTTCGACGTGAATCAGCGTTTGTAAATACAACTATAAATGAACATTACCACGTAATGTTTTAATTCATAAGAAGCATGACTATAGATATCTAGATTTCTCTCCCGAATAGACCAAAGTGCATGTAGAAAAAAAATCCCATCATGAATGGTATACAATTTGGACATCTGCAATATTCCTCTAAATGACAGTTTTTCTTTTTCTAGGTTATGGGCCTCTAACCCTCTTCATTCTGCATGCCAGTATAATGTAATAAACATGAATAGATACGCCCTTACCAAGAGAAAAGGTAGACTCAGAATACATTCTCGAGTTTCTACTTACAGGGGCGTCGCTAGACCTTTTCAGTGGGGAGTGTAGTGGCCCCCGATTACCGACAAAACTAGCCACCGATTACCGACAAATATGTTTATGCCAATGTGCCAATGTCTACAAATTTTAACCATATAAACCCGGGGCCCGGGGGCACCCCGGACACATACAACGATGTGCTCAGATCACTTTTTCTTCGCCCCTCCTCTACACCTTTTAATCAAATTCTACCGAGACCCCCAACAAAAGATATTTCCCTTTCCCCCTCGATAAAAATACACAAATTCTGTTGTAATTTCTCCCGATCTATTTAACTTCATTTCTTTAAGTTATAGATCTGGCTGAATGCGAAGCTATATGAAATATGGACTGATTGAGGAATACCCCCACCACACACTCGCACACACACACGAGCGGCCAATCTTTGTACTCCTATTCTTTCTGAGTACAAATCTTACTAGGACTCTAGGAGAGTTTATTTTACAGTCCTATGTATGCTCCACCGTCTCCACGCTCTTGACCTTCTAATGTATGTGGGGTTACTGGGGGTATGATTTTCTGCATGTAAAACAATCACACACCAATGATGCAAATAATACAAGATCACATGGATTTTTTTTTTTTTTAATAAGCTATTGCATGACTCTGGTTATTTATTTACTGCACGATTTAACACAAGATTAATATTTTATGATGATCTGTTTCGAAGGTATTAATAGAGCTCATGATCAACTTTGTAATTATCCAAAGATTATCACAGATTAACTAAAGACCTGTCATTCTGAAATCAAGCTAGCCAACAGTCTTTTTTAACCAAGCAACAACTTACAGTAATTCGTCCATGGGTTTGGGCATGCAGAGACAGAGTGTGTGTTTCATTATTTACTGGATTTAAAGGCAGAATTTTGGTACCAGTGAATTATTGTCATATTGTTACTCGTTACTTGATTGGTTCTTGTCAATTTGATACATTAAATACCATCATTGTACAAATATCACCACGTTAGTACCTGCTGAACCGTTAGTGAATATAATGCATGTTTGTATGAAATGTATAACTTTTAAATCTCTTTAAAACTGTCTTACATGAATATGCACAACATTCATGTTCATGTTTCTTTCTACATACACTGGTTACACGCTTAATAGCCTTTAGCCTGGTTACTGTCATACTCAAAACATGCATATTCAAACTTTTGAATTCAAGGTGGAATGGTAAACTGCACATTAATACGAAACATAATACATTCATCAGTTTTTAGTCAGTGTCCCGCAAAACAACTTGGGACGGAGAGTACATACATATTTACTACACCCTGTTTGCTGTTATGTAAGATTCTTGTATGTTTGATATTCACTTGAAAATCACAACATTCTGATACAATATCATATTTATGATTGCGTCCAGAAGGACCAGAACCAGAAATGTCCAGAAATATTCAAGGGAGACTAAACCCCAGGAAAAGACATTGATTAGAAAGAAGACTCAAAAGGGAAATAAAATGGGTAATCACATCTGTCAGTAAGATTTCTCTTTAGAGTGACGTGTTATTATGTGTAGGGTATATAATGCCAGAGGTAAAAATGGCAGTGGAAAAAATGCCAGCGGTAAAAATGCCACAGATTATACGGTCTCTTTTAGAGCAGCTGAGCAAAATGGTCCAATGCTCAATATGATATCCCGTGTTAGGAACTTGTTATCTCAAATAGTAGAAGAACTTCTTAGTGGAGCTAGAGGGAGGGATATTGTACGAATTGTTTTAATGCACAGGTGGACAAACCAGTGCAACTACCCTTTCTAAAGCTATGGTCACAACCCCAACAAGTAGCCTGCTCGGCGGCCGGGCGGTGAGTTTTTAGCCAATTTCGACCGGGCACCGTGCGGCAGCCGCCCGGGCAACGTTTGTTTTTAGGGCATCGCTCGGTCGCGGAGTTAAAATTCGGGCGGCGCCTGCTCACTTTTCACTCGCCGCCCAAAATACGCTCGGTGCTCGGGCGGTCGCCGACCTAATCGAGCGTTCGCCGTCGAGCGATTTAGGTCAAAAATCGAAGCCGCTAGGTCAAAGGCTGACGAGCTGTCGCTGCCCGGTAGCCGCAGGGAGATCAGTCGGTCACTGCCGGGACGCCGCGCGGAGAAGCTCCCCGATTTCGCCCAGTTTTGACCTGAAATCGACCGGCGACCGACGGAAAATCGACAGGGCACCGCCCAGGCATCGCTGGGGCTCTACAGCCTGCTCGACTTCTCCAATTTCTTTAAAATTAGCCGGTGGCCGATGGTAGACCGCCCGGGAATCGGTGAGTCATCAGACGGTCACTGCCGGGACGCCGCGCGGAGAAGCTCCCCGATTTCGCCCAGTTTTTACCTAAAATCGACCGGCGACCGACGGGAAATCAACAGGGCACCGCCAAGGCATCGCTGGGGCTCTACCGTGTGAGTCAAAAAAAAGTTTACACCTAGAAAATTGCTAATTATTTTAAAAATCATCTATGAACAGTGAATTATTATACATCTTATGAAAGAGCGTTTTATCCCAAATCATTTGATATCATTTTTCTGTGGTATGTGTTCACGCTTGGATGAACAGGAGGCATTGTTTGCGAGAGTGCAAAAATCGACTTGCGCCAAAGTGATGCCTACAGTATGTGATATGTTGGGATTAAAGTGAGAGAATGAATTGAATGTATCAAATGACATGCATTGCAAATGCTTCTTGCAGAAGCAAAGTCACACACACGCGCGCACAAATGTTCGTTGATATTTGATATTCAATATTTGATATGTGTGGCATGATTAATTTTGTTAGAGATGTTATTTGGATCTGCAATGACCGAATTAATACCCAAATCCCAATTGTTTTATTCAAACATCACGTAAGCAACTTTGGCGCAAGTCGATATTTGCACTCTCGCAAACAATGCCTCCTGTTCATCCAAGCGTGAACACATACCACACAAAAATGATACTAAATGATTCGGGATAAAACACTCTTTCATAGGATGTATAATAATTTACTGTTCATAGATGATTTAAAAAATAATTAGCAATTTTCTAGGTGTAAACTTTTTTTGACTCACACTGTACAGCCCGCCCGACTTCTACAAAAATCGTTGGGCGATGCCTAAATTCCAGCGGCGACCGAGCAGGCTACAAATCGGTCGGTCGCCGCTCTGAGTTGTGACCGTAGCTTAAGGCGTGACCAATACGATCACGACATGTTGGGTGCTCGCATTGAAAGTATCCTTCAATCTCACAAGGAAATTTCCTTAGATGAGAATGTCGATTTGAACGTCTTACACAGGGAAAGCCAGAGGGGGCGGGAATAAGGGAAAGGTTTTTAGAAAATGCAGAAAGGCTGAAGCAAAAAAGGTCCATAATTCGAATCGTTGATCGAAGCGATGAACAAATTTGCTGCGGGGATCGCCAGGATAGAAGGAGTCCCCCACACTCAGTGTTATTTTGGGTACGCGTATGCATGTTCCCTCCTTGAAAGCACCCCCTAAGTCCGGTGTGTAAAGTCAATAAGGGCCGAATTGTTGTGTATTACGAGCCGGACTTTGTTGCGTGAAAAGTACCCCTTTACCGGAGATTTTGGGAACATGAATGTGGTCCCTCCGTTCCCGGAGTAGGGGGAGTGGGATCCTTGCGGTATTGATGAAATCAAGATGTTTAAGAATACACCTCAAATGAACCACTATAGGGTGGCGGTTGTATCGAAGGAGCATCTTGATCACATCGTATTCACAGAGCCTGAAGATCATGGCCGTACGACTTTGTTATACAGTCTCAATGATCATTACGAACTTATTACTAAAATTATCGTATTTATGGATAGAGCATATTTTTGTACTTCATGCATGGTTGGGTATGACAAAAGGCAAACTCACAAATGTGAATTTACTTGTAATTAAGGACTGTCCCTCAGATAGCCAAAAGGAATGCTATATCAGGTGTGAAAACTGCAATCGCTGTTTTAAAAACAACACTTGCATGCAGAACCATTATAAAAACAAAGTCTGTGAGCAAAAATTCAAATGTACAAAGTGTGATACTTACAAGAAACTTGTTGGAATATCACCAAAAATCTAATATTTGTTGGGAAGTTTATTGTAGACGCTGTAAAGTATTACAGAAATGCTTCATGCAAAAGTCTATTATCGAAGTAGAATAAGATGATGATAATGGCGAGTTGCAAGATACTGCAGGGCCGAGCAAATTTATATTTTTTTTAATTTTGAGTGCACGCAGAACTCGGGGGAACATATACCGAATTACGTAGTGCAAAAAACATGTAGCAAGTGTTCGTCCCTCACTGTTGATACTAAATGTGATGTATATGGAGAGGAGAGGCAATAACAGTATGCAAATGAGAAAAGACGGGTAATGATTTTTGCAAGTGGTTATTTTGGGAGGAATCATACAAAGGGTTCCATTGCAATTGTCCATAATTTCAAGAGCTACGATGGAATTTTCATTCAGAAATACCTGTATGAAAATTGCATCGTTCTGCAGTTGATTTTGACCGGAGGCAAGATCATGATATACCGGTGTGTTGGCTCAGTCAGTAGAGCGTCCTCCTCACAACCGGGAGGTCGTGGGTTCGAACCCCGGCCGCGTCATACCAAAAGACGTTAAAGATGGGAGTTGCTGCTACCTTGTTTGGCGTTCAACAATAAGGGGATAGAGCAATGTCGATCTGGCGCTGCTCAGTGGCTGCCGGGCTCACGATCAATTGGGCAAAAAGAATTTCCATTTTCGGTTTAATAAAATTTGGAGTGGACTCTAAAAGATTATTATTATTATTATTATTATTATTATGACTATGGACGTTTCATACAATAAGATTAAATTTATTGACTCCTTGAATTTTCTACCTATGCCGCTTTCAGCCATGCCGCGCACTTTTGGTATGTCAGAATTGAACAAAAGGCTTTTTTCTCACATTTCTTCAACACAAAAGAAAACGAGAAATACATTGGACCCTTCCCTCCTAAAGAGATGTATAATCCGGAGGGCATGGACGCCAAACACAGGGAATAATTTTTAACCTGGTGTGAGAAGGAAGTTCAAAGTGGCAGGGAATATTCAATGGAACAAGAATTGCATTATTATTGCCTTAGCAATGTTGATATTTTGCGCCGCTGCTGTATGCAATTTAGGGCATTGTTTATGGACACCACCAAAAAGGACCCAAAAGACATTAGCGTCGACCCTCTTTCAAAGTGTGTGACTATTGCGTCCGCTTGTCATTTGGTGTACCGAAGGAATTTCATGCCCAAAGACACCATATATAGCTCTACTTCCCCCCTTTAGCTACAATCCGAAAGACGTTCAATCACAGGGTGCCCTTGATTGGCTTCAGTATGTTGAAAAGACCCAACATGTATATATTCGGCATGCACGTAACGAAGGGTAAATGAGAGTAGGAAAATACCAGGTCGATTGCTGCCAAGAACAAAGGCCATATATGAATTCAATGGTGTGATTTAAAAAAAAAGATTAGGTCAATAAAAATGATATAGCGTAAAAATAATAACAATAATAACAATAATAACAATAATAACAATAGCACCGGTCGATTCCAATCAGCAGTCGGCCCGAGCCAGCGGCCCGTTGATTGGTTGAGCTCGCTATTGCTTCCGCCCAGCAGGCGAGCCGAACCAGCGGCCTGTTGATTGGTCAAGCACCGTGTGCGTCGGCCAATAGGCCTTGTGCATTAGCCGAACCAGCGGCCGAACCAGCAGCCTGCTGATTGGTCGAGCACCGTGTGCGTCGTTCCAATTATCGATCGAATTATTGACCGCGCCGGTCCTCCCGTAGAGTATAAAACACGCTTGCTTACATTAGTTTTTATCACCTGACGAAGTGTTGCAGCGGCGCACGAAACGTCGTGATCTTTTAGATCCCTTATTGACCACATTGCGAGACAAACGAAAATCACTAGCGATATTATTTTCGATACTACATCCTCAATGAGTAATATATTTAGCAATAATAATAATGATTATAATAATTATGATAATAATAAAGATAGTGGATAATAGATACGAAGATTGACAGTAAACCTTATCTTACGTCATTATTTATGCTTTGTTGTAAAATAGTTTAAAAGCGAATGCCTGACACCAAGAGAAAAAACACTTTCTTAATTCTCTCGCTCTCTCTCTCTCTCTCTCTCCCCCCTCTTTCTCTCTCTCCCTCATTTAAAGATTTAAAAGGCTGGCTTCATTAAAGATGAATTTTTTAATTTTTTTAAAACTTATGTCTTGTGTGTGTATTGTTGATATTGATATGTATTTTGCTATCCCGTTTATTGTACACACTCAAACTCTCTCTCAGACAAAAATACGCACACTCTGTAACGCAAATGAGAAACCAAGAAAACGCCACTCTTCAGTTTACATCATTTTATTTTCAACATCAATAAAGAAACAAAGTTATTTTGTTACATACACTGAAATATAAACTGCTTTTATTTTTCTTCTTCTGCATTACGTGTGATGGGTGTTGAGTGATTTTGCGATTTGTTGAACGATTAAATCTTTGTCGTGCAATGGTGCTTGAATGGGGTAGTGACGATTGAAATGTGCGTGAACTTTGCTATCATTTTGTGCCCGATTATGACTGAAACGTGCGAGAATGCTCTCCTTACTCTTTCCCTTTACTCTATTAGATGAATAAAACAAACAGTATTTTCCATAGACTGCAGACCAATAAGACTGTAATGGTTTTTCGTTATACCATCTTCAGCCGCTGTCCCCATATTTTCTCCTCCTCCTCCTCTTCTGGTGTCTTAAAATGAATCCTCTTTCTCACGCCATCTTTTGCCCCTACAGGAATGGTCCTCGGTGCCTCCACCCGCTGCGGAGCCCACGTGCTTGAATATGGTGAAAACCATACGCACGGTGGGGTGTCCATGCTGTCAAGAGGGAAGGGGGTTGGGAGGATGGCAGCTCTCCACCTTCCATGGCATGCTGATGAATAAAACAAGGACAAGCAACAACAGCAGTAACTTGGTGTACAGTCAGATTTCGCACCTATCAAACTTTTTTTTAAAGCAACCCCGTTATTGTTAAATCACAAACAATACATCTTTTAGCATTTTATTATTTATTTATTTCCTTGCTCATATTAGACAATTTTTAAAATCTATTTATTTTTCGAACTTTCCAATGACTTTTCTGCTTCATGTAGGGAAGCGCTCACTTTGGCCGCCATTTTAACAAGCCCCCTCCAATTTTCAGCCGTAAAATTGCCTTATACCCTTTTCCCCGCAAACATTCTTGTCCCCATCTCTTTCTGTTAGTAATACTCCCGAATATTTACATGTGGCTTCCCTCAAAAAGTCTTTACTACAACAAATCGTGATTTCCCCAATTCAAATGCACTTTTAACCCCCTCTTCAAATACATAGGGTTTTTCTAATGGCTGCTTAACACTAGACGTTGGTTGCGTTCTACCCTCATCCTCCTTCCAAATATCCTATTCAAAAGATAGAAAGTAATATGGTTCCTTTTGATTTTTCGATAAAGCAACATGAAGCTAAAAAACAACAACACGTGTTTCACACTCAAAATACACACAAGAATAAGGGAGAAAAAATACTCTCACATATCACTGACATGCAAAATACTGCGATAATGTCTCACCTGAAATGCATTGGGGATTAGCTGACTGGCCATATCTTTGGCCTCAACTCCATCTACTACGTATATGAAGATTGTCCTGCCATTTTGTTGTATGGAAGTATAATGACGATTCGATCTCAGGTAAAAGAAAAGTTGTGGTGGTATGACAGCGAATGAACTGTGGTCTGACAGCCAACGGCGATCTCACAACGAATAGCAAAAGTGAAGTGTCTCTAAATCTTACACCCCAGTTGTATACATTTTTTCTCCGCTACCTGGTTATTCATATTTTCTAGTTATGTAATACATACTACCATCATTTGTTGTTGTATGAAAGTCACCTTCCCTGCATTACCTTCATATCTAACGGTCAACGTTAACTTTTACGACTTGTAACTCTTAATAATGGTACTGACATCATTTCTTTTCGTGTACGAAAGTCACCTTCTTCGCATCCGATTCTTACCTATACTGCTATACATATTCTTCTCTCACTTTTGTTGGATACTGCATATATAGGCCTTATGTGTGTTTGATTGGGATGCGTGTGTGTGTGTGTGTGTGTGAGCGTATGTTAATGGGTAATACCAAAGATAACTCTTTGGTAATACTGTACCTTTCCGTACACTATCAGCAAGTTGAACCAGCTTAATGCTATTTAACTTGTTGACTAGTATCTCCCTCGCCTCGCTTTCATGTACTGTCTTCCGCCATTCACAAAGCATCTGATAGGTAGCTTGAATGGAGTTGCCCAGCTTGTCTTTCTCAAACCGACTAAGTTCAGCCTCAGTGAATCCTAAAGCAAGTCCGACCTTCCTGAAATCTGATGGATCCATACCCTCAGCAAGGACATAGAGCTCGAACTCGGTCAGAACTCCAGGGCTAAATTATAGTCAGAAGAAGAATGATTAATTTAATTAAGCACTTATAGATATTTGCAAGATTTTGTATTAAAATAGCTTTCCCTTCATTATCCTTTGAGAAAATAATAATAATTTGACTTGCGAATACACTGTTTTACTGTTTTACGATATGTATCAACATTTGCTATATAATGCAAGCATTACAACAGCACTGCAAAATACTAAAATATATGTGGAGCTGTTAAACATAATGGCAATATGCACAACTTCTATACATTTTTATTTTATTCATCAATTCCAACGATTAATTTTTACCAGCAAAGTCAATGGCTGTTATTTTACACGATAAATTCAAACCCGACTCCGGACTTGACCTTTGTTCAAAATTTGGATTAACAAATTAAATCAGTCTGAGGTGTAATTGATTATAGTTCGGTGAACGTGGTCTTACTCTTAGATCCAGAGTCGGTTGTAGTAGAATACGGACTCATAGATTTTAATTTTCATAATACGATTATTCGATTTATCGAATCAGCAAATTTGTGAGAGAATACGACCCAAAAACAAACCAAAGTTTAATCGAGTTGACAGTACTGTAAACAGTGCAAAAGGTCAAGCGGCGTAATTGCAATAACAACGAACAAGCTATCAATGCTGTGCGTCCATTTTTATGCGCGCGATATAGCTATAGCGGCAGGACGCGCACATTCCTAACCGTGTACGATATACGGGAAGGGTCAATGTCGCTATTCGTAAGAACCGCTATTCATAAGGTCCGCTATTCGTAAGGACGGCTTATTCCGAAAAGTCGGGTATAGCGTCGCGTCGCGTTGACTTGAACGCGACCATTCGTCCAAAGCCCCCCCCCCCGGTTTTGCCGAAAGGGTGCGTTGGGACTGTCGCGTCGCGCGGGTTGACTGGAACGCGACCATTCGTCCAAAGCCCCGGTTTTGCCAAAAGGGTGTGTTTAAAAAAATGGAGAAGCAGAACTATCCGTTTATCGTACTTTTAGGTTGCTTGAACTATTTTTTATTATTGAAACTGTTTCACACAAAATAACTATGTGAAGTCAAACACAGAAAGACACGAACGTGGACACACACGAATGCACACGCACATAAGCCCATGCATACATAGAGGTGTCGGGTAAAAATGCCAGAGGAAACAATGCCAGAGGTAAAAATGCCAGTGAAAAAATGACAGTGGAAAAAATGCCAGAGGAAAAAGCTAGATCCGCCCCTGGGACGATGTAAGTGTATTTCAGGTGTGTGTGTAAGTTCGATTGTTCTGTAGACTATACTATATAGCGGTCTTATCATGAGGGGAGATGGTAATGATTTCTTTAATTAAGTATTATCAAATTTCCTTCCAAGGTATGCATCAGATTGCATTATTTCGAGTCCAAATTAGCAAAAGCTCCCTACCGTGGGAGGGGGAACACCCCTTCCCCGCCAGGCGCGGATCCGGGGGGCAGGCCTTGCCCCCTCCCCCAGCAAAAAAGAGAGAGAGAGAGAGAGAAGCAAAATAAGGGAAAAGGAAAGAGGAGAGAAAGGGAAAGAAAGAAGAGGAAGAAGAAAAGAAAAGGGGATAAAAGAAGGAGATCGGGGGGAGGGCCGAAAGGGCCTTGCCTCCCAGGCTGTTGCCTCCCCCCCCCCCTTTTTTCATCAAAAAGATCCAAAAAAAAGGAAAGGGAAAGAAAAAGGAAAAGAGGAGATAAAGGGAACGAAAAAAAAGAGGAAGAAAGGAAAATAAGGGGGATATCAGTTGCAATTTTCTCGCCAACAAGTTGTTAATTCGGGGGGAGGCCAAAAGGCCCTTGCCTCTCCCCCTGCCCCGCCCCGCCAAAAAAAGAGAGAAGGAAGGGAAAGGGAAAGAGGAGAGCTAAAGGGAACAAAAAAGAGGAAGAAGAAAAGAAAAGGGTGAAAAGAAGGGGATATCAGTTGCGATTAATCCCGCCAACAACGTGTGGATCGGCCAAAAGGCCCCTGGCTCCCCAGCAAACCTAAAAGAGAGAGAAGGAAGGGAAGGGAAAGAAGAAAAAAGAAAAAGAAGATAGGTAGGGGAGATCAGTTGATCATTTTTCCTGCGAACAAGGTGTAGATCGGGGGGCCCACTGGCGTACTGACAGGGGCTTGGGGGGGTGCCCCCAAATAAAATTCAAAGGTAGTTTATTTCTAATTCGATACCGTTGATTTACAAATGTTGCTGAAATGACATAATTTTCCCGAGATTTTTACTCACTTTTTAGTAAATTATGCTTTTTTATGCGTTTGTTGGAAAATGACAAATTCCTAAATTTACAGTCAGGCAAGAAATATGCTTATTTAGAGGCCTACATGTCAGGGTCCGCGGAACGGCGGGACTCGAGGGCCTCGAGCTCCCCACAGTATATTAAAGAGAAATAGAAAGAAGAGAGAAAGAAAGAAAGAATAGTGACCTGCCAGTGTCACAAAATAATGAGGTATCAAAATATGTTCATCTGACCGTAATTAAATGCCTAAAACCCTTGAGCTTCCGGGGGCGTCCCTGGATGCTCATCTGACCGTAATTTATTGCCTAAAACCCCTGAGCTTTCGGGGCTCTGCCCCCTGGACCCCACCTAGGGCCCTAAGGCGTGCCCCTAGATGCTCATCTTATGGTAATTTAATGCCTAAAACTCCTGAGCTTACGGGAGCTCCGCCCCCTGGACCCCACGCCAATTAGTGACCTGCCAGTGTCATGAATAAGATATCGAAATATGCTCATCTGACCGTTTGGCCCCCCCCCCTAAGAAATCCTGGATCCGCGCCTGCCCCCCTCTGCGGTGCTCCGCTCCCTCGCAGTTGTGCCACGCCCCCAATCAGTTGACCGTATACGTACCACTTTAAAATTCCTTCCGACGCGCCTGTTTACACCATAATACTTATTTAGATTTGTTAAATTGTATAATTGGTAAGTTTAATGGAGTTCCTGATGTGAATACTGCCCGACCATCACTAAAATTTGACCTAACCGGGCATCATCTGGTTAGTCCGGCACAGTACATAACAATAATGTATTTCATTCATGCTTAGAGGGGGATTCCCAAAAGAAGGACGGAGCCCCCATGCTTCTGAGGGGGTCACCATAGATTTGAACGATGCCCCTAGACTTCATTCATGCTCGGAAGGGGCTCCCAATGGTGAGACAGAGCCTCCGGGCTTCAGAGATACTTGGAGGGGGCTTTAAATAGATGGGCAAAGTACCCGGTCTAATGATATGCTGAGAGGGGGTTCTCTAAAAGGGCGGTGCCCCTATACTTCATACAGGCTCGGAAGAGGCTCCCAAAGAGATAGACAAATGGGCAGAAAGTGCAAGATTGCCCCTGAATTAATCAACCCCCCCCCCATTCCATCCCATTTATATAGAACCTGTCTTAAGCAAGCCCCCTTGGCTACGCCAATCATAAAATAATTATAGTTTGCTTTTCTCTTTATAATATAGAACCGGTATTAATCTTCAAGCAACGCCCCCATTCTCTTTCCCATTGGCTACGCCATTCACAAATGAGAGTTTTTTTTTTCACGTTATTAAGCAAGCACCCCTCGGACCCCTTCCCTCCCTTGGCTACGCCAATCACAATCAGAAATTGTAGCTTGTTTTTATTTTATTTTTATTAAGCAATTATATTTTTCTCTTTATTTAATAGAGCCTCATTAAGTTAGCCCCTTACTTAGTTCTGAAAGGTTACGCCAAATTAAGCACATGGGACTGAGCTCAGCCGATCCGATCAACCGATCCGATCATCAAGGTCAGTTTAATACAGAATTACGGTTTACCACTTGGCACAAAAAGCTAAAAACTTCTATATTCTGACCTCAAGTCTAAAAATGTTTATGATTGCAGAGCTTGACCTGCTTGACACATGACCATGTGCCAAATATGAAAGTGGTTGATTGAATAATAAAGAAATTAGAGCCTATATGGGCTTCTGGGCCTGGGAACGCCAAAATAGCTTGGGCTTCCCTTGGGCCTGGCTAAGGCCTTAGGGTTAGGCTTAACTTTTTGTTAATGCCAAAAAGAGTCGAAATACGCTTTGGCTGCCAAAAATTCCGGACGCGAGCACAAATAAGTTCTGTCCACTACAATTAGTTGTAGTTGTATCCCCCGGCAGTATGCCGGTGGGGTACTTTGGATTCACAGCGTTACGCCGCCGCCGCGTCATATTCTTGTGTGCGCTCTAACTGCCACATTCCTTGACGGATTTTTTTCAAATTTTGTATGGAGGTGTATCTTGGTATAATCTACACACCTATAACTTTTGGTGATGCTGCCCTCAGTGTTCCGTCTTCTATAGGGTAAAAGGCCATATTTTTGTGGATGGTTTGTGTGCGCTCTATAGGCCACATTTCTCGAGGGATTTTGTTCAAATTGTGAACGAAGGTGCATCGTGGTATAATCTAGAAGCCTATAGATTTTGGTGATGCTGCCTCTAGTGTTCCGTCTTTTATAGGGTCAAAGGTCATATTTTGATAGATATCTTGTGTGCACTCTAGTGTGTGGTCTAACTACATCATTTCTTAGCAGATTTCTTTCAAATTGAGTATTGAAGTGTATGTTGGTCAAAATCTACGCACCTATAATTTTTGGTGATGCTGCCACGAGTGTCCCGTGTTTTATAGGGTCAAAAATCATATTTCGGTGGGTGTCTAGTGTGCGCTCTGCAGGTCATATTTCATGATGGATTTCTTTCAGATTTTGAAAGGAGATGTATCTTGGTACAATCTACACATCTACACTTTTGGGCGATGCTGCCCTCATTGTTCCGTCTTTTATATGGTCAAAGGTCATTTGTCTTTTATGCGCTCTAACTGCCACATTTCTTGACGGATTTCTTTCAAATGTTGTATGGAGGTGTGTCTTAGTACAATGTACACATCTTTAGTGTTTGGTGATGCTGCCACCTGTGTTCCGTCTGTTATAGGGTCAAAGGTCATATTTTGGTGGCTGTCTTTTGTGCGCTCTGCAGGTCATATTTCATGACGGATTTCTTTCAAATTTTGAAAGGAGATGTATCTTGGTACAATCTACACATCTACACTTTTGGGCGATGCTGCCCTCATTGTTCCGTCTTTTATATGGTCAAAGGTCATATGTCTTTTATGCGCTCTAACTGCCACATTTCTTGACGGATTTCTTTCAAATGTTGTATGGAGGTGTGTCTTAGTACAATGTACACATCTTTAGTGTTTGGTGATGCTGCCACCTGTGTTCCGTCTGTTATAGGGTCAAAGGTCGTATTTTGGTGGCTGTCTTTTGTGCGCTCTAACTGCCACATTTCTTAAAAGATTTCTTTCAAATTTTCTACAGAGATGCATTATACTCTAATCTACACACATATTGGTTTGGTGATGCTGCTCCTATATCCTAGTCTTGACAATAGTCCGAGCCACTAGTGGCGATCTCTACATCATCCTTTTGTTTCAGGGAGGGGAGAGGGGATCTTTGTCCCTCCTTCGAACATTAGGATGACACAAAATCGCTGCCACTGCCGGGGGATACATTCGCATTGCGCGGCAATACAAATTGCGATATTTTTAGTTCGTTATTGATTTTCAGCTAAAAAACCTCTTTTTGACGAAAGAATCGACAAAAGAAAATTAACTTAACTCTTTCCAGTCCATCTCTCTCAGCTCGCGATCGATATCCACCATACACAGTAGTACCACGTACGTACACGACGTACGGACGTAACAGGCGCGTGCGCTGTTGCATGGGACTCTGAACGCGTACATTTGGAATAAGCCCCCGTATGTGCCATTTGGTTGCTTTATCAGACCTGACGCGCCCTAACAATCAAACGCACCCTTTCGGCAAAACCGGGGGGGCTTTGGACGAATGGTCGCGTTCAAGTTAACGCGACGCGACGCTACCCGACTTTCGGAATAAGCCCTTAAGGACCGCTATTCATAAGGACCGCTTTTTATAATTTGAGTAAAGGTTCATTACACATAAGGGTCATTATTCATAAGGATCGCTATTCATAATCAAAGAAGAGGGTTTGTATTCACAATATGAGAAGATGGTTGCTATTCATAATACAAAATTGGGGTCGTTATTCATAAGGGTCCCTATTCATAATACTAGAAAAGGGTCGCTATTCATAATAGGAGAAGAGGGTCGCTATTCATATAATACGAAATGAGGGTCGCTATTCGTAATACGACGAGAGGGTCGCTATTCATAATATGAAATGAGGGTCTCTATTCATAATGCGGAATAAGGGTCGCTATTCATAGGGGTCATTATTCATAAAGGTCATTATTCATAAGCGAAGAAGAGGGTCGCTATTCATAATACGAGAAGAGGGTCGCTATTCATAAAACGAGGGGAGGGTCGCTATTTATAATACGGAATGAGGGTCGCTATTCATAATAGGAGAAGAGGTTTGCTATTCATAATACAAAATGAGGGTCGCCATTCATAAAACTGGGGGAGGGTCGCTATTCATTATACGAAATGAGGGTCGCTATTCATAAAACGATAAGAAGGTCGCTATTCATAACACGAAATGAGGGTCGCTATTCATAAAAGGAGTAGAGGGTCGCTATTTATAATACGAAATGAGGGTCGCTTTTCATAATAGGAGCAGGAGGTCGCTATTCATAATACGAGGAGAGGGTCGCTATTCATAATACGAAATGAGGGTCGCTATTCATAAAACGAGAGGGAGGGTCAATGTCGCTATTCGTAAGGACCGCTATTCATAAGGTCCGCTATTCATAAGGACCGCTATTCATAAGGACCGCTTTTCATAATTTGAGTAAAGGTTCATTACTCATAAGGGTCATTATTCGTAAGGATCGCTATTCATAATCAAAGAGGGTTGGTATTCATAATATGAGAAGATGGTCGCTATTCATAAAACGAGTGGAGGGTCGCTATTCATAATACGGAATGAGGGTCGCTATTCATAATAGGAGGAGAGGTTCGCTATTCATAATACGAAATGAGGGTCGCTATTCATAATACGAGGAGAGGGTGGCTATTCATAGTATGAAATGAGGGTCGCTATTCATAAAACGAGAAGAGGGTCGCTATTCATAATACGAAAGGAGGGTCGCTTTTCATAATAGGAGCAGGAGGTCGCTATTCATAATACGAGGAGAGGGTCGCTATTCATAATACGAAATGAAGGTCGCTATTCATAAAACGAGAAGAAGGTCGCTATTCATCATACGAAATAAGGGCCGCTATCCATAATATAGAGTTAGGGTCGCTATTCATAATAATAACAAAGGGAAATATTGGATGGAGGACACCCCCACGGCTAGTGGAGTTCAAAATTATTATACGCTTTATTTAAAATCCAACAAGTGATAAGACTTGCCCTCGCATTATACAAAACATGATAAAGGTGTTTGCCACGGGCAACGGGAAATAGGGTTTGGTCTAATACACAGTGCAATACTTGAGCTTCATGATAAAGGAGGTCAAAAACATGGGGGGACATTTGATATTGTGTTCACCCCCTTGAAAATTAAGGGGGGACATGTCCCCCTGTCAACCCCATGATTGACGCCCATTAGAAATAGAGATCTAGATCTAGATCTAAATGAAGATCCAGAGTCAATATTGTTGAATAGTAGACTATACAGACTACAGTACACAGCCCTTAATAATAACAGATTTTGAGCAATGCGCTAAGGCCGAGATATCTACTGTTGAGCTTAGACAAGCATTTGTCTGGCAGTAGGGCAAAAGCGGCGCTCCGGGGGGGGGGGGCAAGTATTCCAAAAAGTGCCCCTTTAAATTTGTAAGAAAAGCCCCTTTTTACATAGTCAAATTCCAATTTTTACTTTGACAATTGCCCATATTACTTTGTAAAAATGCCCCTTCCCCTTTTCACCTGTGATACGTGCCCCCTTTTTTCACACGTGCCCCTTTTCCTTCGAAAAGTTCCTATTTCTGCTTTGCAATAAGTGTCCATTTTCCATTCTCAAAAGTGCCCTTTTCAATCTATAGTAAGTGCCCCTTTTCAGGTACGAGAAGTGCCCCTTTTCTCTTAAGTGCCCCCTTCACCTCTGATAATTGTCCTTTTCAAATCTGAGAGGTGTCCCTTTTACGTGGACAAGTGTCCCTTTTTTCTTCTTCTATTAAATGCCCTTTTCCTTCTTATAAGTGCCCCTTCCCCTTCTCATTTCTGATAAGTGCCCCGTTTATTTTACCATGTGCCTTGTTTTCTTTTTAATAAGAGCCACTTCCCCCTTCTCATGAAAGCGCCTTTCACCTCCAATAAAAGCCCCTATTAAAATCTGATCAGTGCCCCTTTTCATTCAACAAATGCAAATTTTCCTTTATTATATGTGCCCCTTTTTCATTCTCAAAAGTTCCCCTTTTAAGCTCGGATAATTTACCCTTTAACAATGATACGTGCCCTTTTTCCTTTCTAATAAGGGACTTATCCCCTTTTCATAAATGCCCCTTTTCACCTCTTATAAATGCCAATATCAAAATCTGTTGGGTAACCCTTTTCAGTCAACAAAATAATGCCCATTTCCCATTCTTATAAGTGCCTTTTTTCATCCCTGGTGAGTGCCTCTTTTCAGGTGTAAGAAGTGCCCGATTTTCACCTCTAATAATTACCCTTTGTATTTTGACACGTGCTCCTTTTTTCTAATACATGTAAGTGTTTTAACTGTTTAGATAAGTGTCCCCTTTTCCTCTCATCATTAAACGTGCCCCTAATATAAAGCGACAAAGAGCGATTTCTCCCAAAGCTCGCTAGCATTTATAGATGATATAATCATGTTACTTATCAAAGGTCTTTTCAGTCATCCGTTACGAGAATGTGGATTGGTTTTTTTCCTTTTTGTAAGATGTAATTTTTCGCACTGTGACCTCACAAATCTTAAAATATTTCCTTGCTCGCTTCACTCGCTCGCAAATGAATATTCTGATCATCACACCCAACTGCAAAGTATGATGCTTATTTAAAGCAATATCTTGTATGGTGTATAAAAAAAAATATTGAAATCGTCCCTGATAATTTAATAAAAATGTAGGGGTAAATATAAAATTTCCAGAAAATTGTGTATTTTCGCTTTGAGATTTCCCTTTGTAGGTGCCCTTTTTGTCCCCCCACTTTGTTGCTCCGCCGCCCCTGCAGTAGGGTCTTCCTCCAGAGTCCCTATATAGAGATTGCAGTAATAGTAGTATACAGGCTAAGCAATGTCTTGTGAAGACAGAAATATCCATCTGGAACGGGGTATTTTCAAGTATTATTTTAATTTTCATTTTGGTCATACCCTTAAGGCTTCGTATTATACTATAGTGAGAGCGTTCAGAATGGGCTTCGACTTTTTCAGTGTAGTAAACGCTTTAATAGACTGAATTTGGTCTTCGCTTAGAGTATCGCCAATATTATAGTTGCAGAGGATTTGCTGTCAATTCGTGAATGTAGACTCTGATTATACGGTTAGATCTACATCTGACGGTTATCAGACCACCGAGTGGCATGGTACACTATTATAGAGATTTGTAATGAATCTGTTAATGGTAATGGGATCAGAGTAGAGACCCATAAAGTTATATTTATATAACAATCTTGACTGTATAGCCAGCATAAATATCCGTGGTAAGTAAAGTGTTCATGAATTGAAATAATTGAGGTTCACGGACTCAACAGGGTTTGAAAGTAAGTCCTACAAAATGAACAGTTCCCCACGTGATAACTGTGAACTTGTAAACATTTCAGATACAGGACAAAATATTTATTGACCAGGCAATTTTGTTTTATTTACATTCGTATAGTCTTGCTAATGCTAGTGATTCTGCCTTGCTTGGTATGATTCTTACACATTTCAGAGCTTACTTAAAGTTGAATTAGGCAAAGTTCCCTGGAGTTATGAGTACTGATTTTAGTAATAATTGCAGCTCACTTTTCCCCAATATAGCACGGCATATGTGCTCTTCTTTGAATATCGTACTCGGCGGGAGATTTCTTTTATATTTTGGCACAGGTGTTAAGATAGGTGTAAGATAGCGACAGAGGAAGACCACCACGCAAATCCATAGGCTGGAACCAAATACATAAATTATCAGTGAGGTAAGGTAGTTTGGACGAGGTGGCTTTACACATCACAAGGACTCTATTTACAGCTTGTTGCATGTTATAATACAACATGACTAGCCCTGCTCGATATTGGGGATCGAACGCTATGTTGCGAAACATTGGCCTCACCACAGACTCAACGCCGGGCATAGTTGACTACAGTACAACATCTTTATGGGCTGTTGAAATTACTTCAGTATTGATCTCGTCTTTCTCATCTCACAATGAACAGCCATAAACAGGTGGGCAAACTGATCCAGATGCAAATCGATCATGTCACATCGATCTAATTTCAAGCGGGATTCTTGAATTCAAATTGGGAGGAGGCATTGTTATATTTTGCTTTTTCAAATACTAGTACATGAATCTGTTGAGCAGATACAATGTCAAAACTGTCATAATGTAATGTTCTTTTTCAATATTTCTATATGTTATGTGACGTCATGGGAATGTATGTTAATAGTTTTGGCGTCATAAATCGTATCGTATACTTACAGATGGTGTATACACTTCGCATGTCAAAATCCTAAGTTTCCCTTAAATAGAGGAAATATTTTGCATAGCTTCTCCTAAAACAGACTTAGATATACCAGGAAGCTAATCTGGTAGCTTGATTAATATTTGTTATTTAGTTCAGAGCTCAAACGCATACTCCGGCGGCTAAAGAACCTTGTACTACATGGAGTACCTGTAAATATAAGGGCCTATCATGCCTGTGTAAACTGGTTATTCAATCACAGCCAATGTGATGTATATTGTCATAAAAGAATCTATCAATAACAGAATCTAGTCACCAAGTCAATTGAGCCTGGAAGTAAAGCATACACAGTTAACGGTCCGTGTTTCATTACGGTGCCAAATCATGAATTTTACAACACAGCTAAACTTACTCATTTAGAAATACAGGTAGGACGTGCTCGACTTATTTTGGATTCATGCAAAGTTGTACAAAATCTGGTGTCTGCTTGGTTATTTCCCTACATCATTTTAAGAAACGCACCCCAGAAATGACCCTAGAGTGTGAATGGTGGGGAAAAATGGAGTACTAAAAAGAGAAAGGTGTTGCCGTACCTGTAATCTCGTCACCATCGTCCCATGCCTTTAGGAATCGAACACAAGCTGATTACCCTTACATTTCATGACGTACTCGCCTCATTGGTCTGACGGTGCCAAATCGAGTCTAATTCTATTTCTATAGATTTCAGAGAGAAATAACTCTGAATGAGACCCTTTTATTTTAAATCAAGAAACTGTTGCATTTTTCTCACAATAATATTATTCGATTTATCGAATCAGAAAATTTGTGAGAGAATACGCCCAAAATACAAACCAAAGTTTAATCGAGTTGACAGTACTGTAAACAGTGCAAAAGTTCAAGCGGCGGGATTGCAAAAATAACGAACAAGCTATCAGTGCTGTACGGTAGCGTTAAAGTGCAATTCCACTTGACGACATGCTGAGATATTTCATCTTGTCAAGTCGACTTAATATCCATATCATGTCGACATGTAAAGATATTTAACTTACCCTGTCGACTTATCAAATGTTATAAGTCTCGACATGGCGACATACGTTATCTTGCCAATTTGACTTCACAAAAAGTTCATGTCGTCATGGCAACATAAGTTATCTTGTCAAGTCGACTTCACAAAAAATTCATGTCGTCATGGCGACATAAGTTATCTTGCCAGGTCGACTTCACAAAAAGTTATTTTTGTGAAGTCGACTTGGCAAGATAACTTATGTCGCCATATCGACTTATCAAAGTTGATAAGTCGACATGGTAATTTAAATATCTTTACATAACGACATGATATGAATATTAAGTCGACTTGACAAGATGAAATATCTCGCCATGTCGTCAAGTAGAATGGCACTTTAGCGCTTCCGTAATGCTGCACGACCATTTTTATACGCGCAATATAGCGGCAGGGCGCGTGCATTCCTGTAGGGATTGCAAGAGCGGCCGAAGTGCAATTGATTTTGCTCTTCTCCAACGCAAAAAGAGACGACATTGTACTTGATTACTATGTTTTTTCCGACAAAAGTACAGAGAAAGTGCATATTATTTTGTTGATATTACTCTTTTTGACAGGTTACCCAAGTGACTCCCGGGCACCCCATTGCTGGAAAGAAACTTTTAGGAATTTTTACTTTTTTCATGCAAAAATGCCAATTTGTTCTATGCACGCAAGTCAGATTGAGCGGATGATACAACGTTTCCATATAGGTCCATTGTGTGACGTCAAAGATATTATGTCGATTTCGAGAATATCAACGCTTCCGGGTTCCTTTGGATTACACTATCGATCTTTCTACGTCAAATAATTATTTAATAAAATATGCAAACTTCTGTCATTCAATATATTTGTATTCCTTATGTCATAAGCTTTCCAACGATAACAAACATGCATATGTTCATCATTTCCTTCCAATAGCACCTTTAATTAGGTGGTCTGTCGTATTCGATAGACCACCTATTGATTTCGTCAGAATTTTCTTTCTTTATTAGTTGGTCTGGTCTGTCATCAACATACCACCTTTTGATTTCGTTAGAATTTTCTTTCTTTATTATTATTATTTATTGATATTTATTTCTCCACTTTTTTGTGCCAGCGCCATTACTCAAAATTGGTTCTGTAAATTTTTTTCAATTTTTGTACAGTCATAGATCAATGTCATAAGACGTGACAGCAACATTTTCAAGTTCATCACGTTATCATGACGTCATCCAGGCGCCAATTTGTGAAAATCAAATCATGATCACATCTTCATAACAGAAAGTCATTTCTCATTCATATTTATCAAGATCAAGGTCAATATCCGTCCGGTCAATTTCAGGTAAATAAACGCTCGCGTACGCGTACGTCCGCGCGCAAATTTTTAAAATGCTCAAATCACTTTTTAATCAAATGAGAGTACGTTTCAGGCCACTTTAAGCATTTCAAAATTGTATGCGTGCGCACGACCGCGCGCGCGTCTTCGTTCGTCAGGGCCGTAGGCAACATAGAATCGCCATTTTTGTTTCTTTCATTTAATATATTCCCCATTTTTGCAATTTGATACCATGTTTATCTCTGTATGACCATTAATAACGGAATGAGCGCCGTTCAAGATAAATATCCGTGCGCGCGAGCTTTTGTAATACAAAGCATTTATGGGCAAAAACATGCCTATTACAAATCTATCATAGCTCTTAAGGATGTTCTATGACCCCCATTTTTTTCATATTTGGATAGAGTATAAGTGGAAAATATGATGTCATGTCTCATTTGGCCATTAAGTATATCGTGACATCATCATAATGGCCTTGGAACTCAAAATACGAATTTGTATATTATGACGTCAGCTATTTATGGAAAATTGATTGTATCTCTGTAAATATTGATTGATTTTCTTCCAAATTTTGATATGTTGTAGCTGAGGCAATTTTCTACAAGATCAGTAAAATAATGTTGTCTTCATTTTTCATTTTGATGACGTCATAATGAAAATTTCAATTAAATGCGACATGTCAGAATTTTCTTCATTTGCGTGTTATGCCTATGGAAGGTGAATTTCGTTCACATCATGAATCTACATGACTTTCACAGGTGTTTACCATGTGAGGAAGGTATTTAATAAAAGGCATGAGTGCGCCCTCCAACTGAATATACATTATAGTCTGTCAGTTGACTAGATCACATAAACTGGATACTGTTACAATCGTCATCATCTCTATCACCATCATCATGATCATCAATGTATACTGCAACATCGATACGTCCCATATATATATATATATATGATTTTACTAGCTTTCAAAGATGTTTATAGTTTTCCAGTCATTCAGATTAAATAAAAGACCACCTAAATTGTTCCAATGACGAATTAAATTTCTCGTTATTCTTTCTTTTAATTTTTTCTCACCCTTTTTTGTGCAAGCGATTGCTCAAAATTGGTTCAGTCAATTTTTTTCAATTTTGGCACAGTCATAGGTCATTGCCAAAAGACGTGACAGCAACCTTTTCAAGGTCATCTAAATATCGTGACGTCATCCATCCGCCATTTTTTTTTGGACATTCAAGTTATTGTCATATCTCCAAAATGGAAAGTCAATTTTCATTCATATTTATCATGATCAAAGTTAATTTAATTCCGGTCAATGACAGGTCAAAAAACGGGCGCGTACGCGTGCGTCAGTGCGCTCGCAAAATTTCGAAATGCTCAACATCACTTTTTAATCAAATGAGAGTACGTTTCAGGCCATTTTGAGCATTTGTCAAAAAAATCTTCCAAACTTGATATGTTGTAGCTAGGACAATTTTCTACAAGATCAGTAAAATAATGTTGTCTTCATTTTTCATTTTGATGACGTCATCATAATGAAAATTTCAATTAAATGCGACATGTCAGAATTTCTTGATCTGCGTGTTATGCCAATGGAAGGTGAATTTCGTTCACATCATGAATCTACATGACTTTCACAGGTGCTTAACATGTGAGGAAGGTATTTAATAAAAGGTATGAGTGCGCCCTCTAACTGAATATACATTATAGTCTGTCAGTTGACTAATCACATAAACTGGATACTGTTACAATCGTCAACATCCCTATCACCATCATCACGATCATCAATGTATACTGCAAAATCAATACGTCCCATATATATATATATGATTGTACTCTCCTTCAAAGATGTTTATAGTTTTCCAGTCATTCAGATTAAATAAATGACCACCTAAATCGTTCCAATGACGAATTAAATTTCTCGTTATTCTTTCTTTTTATTTCTTGCTCATCCTTTTTTGTGCAAGCGATTGCTCAAAATTGGTTCAGTCATTTTTTTTCAATTTTGGCACAGTCATAGGTCATTGTCATAAGACGTGACAGCAACCTTTTCAAGGTCATCTAAATATCGTGACGTCATCCATGCGCCATTTTTGTTTTGTTTGGACATTCAAGTTATTGTCATATCTCCAAAATGGAAAGTCAATTTTCATTCATATTTATCATGATCAAAGTTAATTTAATTCCGGTCAATGACAGGTCAAAAAACGGGCGCATACGCGTGCGTCAGTGCGCTCGCAAAATTTCGAAATGCTCAAAATCACTTTTTAATCAAATGAGAGTACGTTTCAGGCCATTTTGAGCATTTGTCAAAAAATCACGGACACGCGCATACGCGCGCGTTTACGTTCGTCATGGCCGTACGCAACATAGAATCGCCATTTATTTTTCTTTCATGAAATTCCACATTTTTTTCTTAACAGTTTGATACCATGTTTATCTCTTTATGACCATTAATAACGGAATGAGCGTCCGTACAAGATAAATGTCCGTGCGCGCGAGCTCTTGTATTACATAGCATATATGGGCAAAAACATGCCTATACAAAGTCCATTATAGCTCTTTGGCATGCAGGGGGACCCCCCATTTTTTTCATATTTGAATAAAGTATGAGTCGGAGATATCATTTCATATCTCATTTGGCCATTAAAAATATTATGACGTCATCATAATGGCCCTGGAACTCAAAAAAAGAATTTGCATAATATGACGTCAGCATATTTATGGAAAATTGATTGTATCTCTGTAAATATTGATCGATTCTCTCCCAAAATTTGATATGTTGTAGCTAAGACAATTCTCTCCAAGCTCAATTATGACCATTTTCATTTTGATGACGTCATCATTATGAAAATTTCAATTAAATGCGACATGTCAGAATTTTCTTAATTTGCGTGTTATGCCTATGAAAGGTGAATTTCGTTCACAATATGAATCTACATGACATTGGTCTTTCAGCAGTATCTCGCTTATTTTTGCTCTATTTTCTCTCAAATTTTAGTATGTTATAGCTGATATATGAGCTATCGCAAATTTTCAATTGAAAGTTGAAATTGCGACTATGCCAAGGCCGTTTGTCAGCTTTGCATGTAATGTCTATGGGACATATTTTGGTCTATTGGTTAAAGCACTCGACTCCCATTCCGGTGACCCAGGTTGGATTTCCCGGTGCGTCAATTTTTTTCATTTTTTTTTGCTGTCGTTTATATTTGATTTTATCACCTTCTTCGACAATTATAACATATCATTATATAATCACCAACAATGTAATAAAATGCCTTAATTTGCGTGTTATATCTATATGGGAGAGGAAATTCAATAGTCTGGTACAACCCTATGGGAAATCCGATTCCTCGTCGTGTATTATACCTATAGGGTTAATGTCCAAAGTCTGCTACAATATCAAATCGTCCCATTTCTATGATGCTAGTCTCCTTCCCAGACGTTTATATTTTTCCAGTTATTCAGCCAAGGCATATGAAATGTTTACGTTTCTCCCACAGACATAGAATTGTTTCCATGTCTATAACTTCTCTCTTTCTCTATATAGTAAATATTCAATTCTATTTATGCTGGAAATATTGAATGCATCGTTTTCCATTGCATCTCTCTCTTCTCTCCTAGCTCTATCTTGCTCTGTTTCCCTTCCCCTCTCTTGGTCTGCCCCCTCTAGGAGAGGGGGCAGTTGCTCTGTCTCTCTATTTAAATTCTAGTACATCTCTTTCTCTCTCTCTCTCTCTACTCTTTTACCCTCTCCTTCTCTCGATCTGTCTCCCTCTCACTCTCTTGCTCTATTACCTCCCTTTTCTTCTATTGTTCTGTCTCCCGAGCTCTGTCACTGCCTCTGTAACTCTTTCTCGTCTCTCTCACCCCTCTCACCCTCTCGCTTTCCCGCCTCTGGCTCCTGTTCTCCTTCTTTTCTCTAGCTCTTTCCTTTGCCCTTTGTATTCTTATTTCACCCCTACCATGTTTCCTTATACTATCCTCTCTCCTTCCAAGTGCATGCATTCTGATTCCTCTTTTATCCCTCTGTCCAGCTCAGGTATTTTTTACATGACTATACCCCGTCTCCCTCTCTCTCCTTAGTATCTATCTACTGCCATACATCTCTCTCTCTCTCTCTTCATCTCTCCATATGAGATCCTTAAAGGGAAATCCAACCTTGATAGCAAACTTGTCTAGAATAAAGCAGAAAAATCAGAGAAGCATACTGATGAAAGTTTGAATGAAATCGGACAAGAAATTATAAAGTTACGAATTTTTGAAAGTTGCAATTACTATAGGTATGGGCTCTTCAAATTGGCTGAATTGATACTGTCTATGTGATGTAGTGCCGTACAACTTTCCCATTTGCTCCAATACACAAATGGACTAAAATTTCAAATTTTCATACATTTATGACTCGGGATGGTCTGTTCTTTTTAGAGGACCTGTAATAATGTACTCTCCATGATATATTTTGAGTAGTGCTCCGAGGGTGAAGGCACTTTGAAGAAAAACAGAAATAAGTAATATTTTTGTACGCGACAAACGGGAGAGTAATCCGTCACTACGTCACAATCCACTGACAAAATTGCCGATTTGAGATTCGCACAGCTGTAGTGATCTCATATTTCAAACACTCATAACTTTCTTAATATTGGTCCGATTTATTTCAAACTTTCGCCATTCTGTTTCTCTGATTGTTATGCTTTCATTCAAATGGAACTTATTAGAAAGGTTGGATTGCCCTTTTAAAAAATATGTCCAGACCACCTCATGCGTCTTCAGTGACGAATTCTTATCTCGTTTTTATTAATTTCTCCGCACTTTTTTGTGCAGAGGATAACTCAAGATCAGTTTCAAGGTCAATTTATTTCAATTTTGGTCCAGGTCACAGGTCATTGTCATGAGACGTGAGAGCAACATTTTCAAGGTCATCAGGTTATCGAGACGTCATCCAGGCGCCATTTTGTGAAATTTTCCGAAAATCAACTCATCATATCTTCATAACAGAAGGTCAATTCTCATTCATATTTACCATGATCAAGGTCAATATCCATCCGGTCAATTTCGGGTCATTAAACGCGCGCGTACGTGTACATCCGTGCGTCAGTGCGCGTGCAAAAATTTAGAAGTCTTAGAATCGTCTCAAGTCCATTTTGCATAGGTCCTACGTTTTAGGCCATTTTGAGCGTTTGTCAAAAAATCGCGCACACGCGCATGCGCGCGCGATTTCGTTCATCAAGGACGTACGCAAAATAGAAACGCCATTCTTTTTTTCTTTTTATGATACTTCCCATATTTTTCCGAACAATTTGATACCATATTTATCTTTTTATGACTATTAATAAAGGAATGAGCGTCCGTTCAAGATAAATGTCCGTGCGCGCGAGCTCTTGTAGTACATAGCAAATATGGGCAAAAACATGACTATACAAAATCCAATAAAGCTGGGATGCACCGGGACACAAATTTTGTTTGCATATTTGGATAGAGTATGAGTCGGAGATATGATTTCATGTCTCATTTGGTCATTAAGTATATCGTGATATCATCATAATGGTCTTGGAACTCAAAATAAGAATTTGCATATTATGATGTCAGCATATTTATGGAAAGTTGAGTGTATATCTGTAAATATTGATCGTTGTTCTCCCAATTTTTGATATGTTGTAGCTGAGACAATCGTGTACAATTAAGATCACTGATCACCATTTTTCATTTTGATGACGTCATCGTATTTTAAAACTGCGAGTAAAGGAGACACGTCAGAATTTTCTTAATTTGCGTGTTATGCCGTTCTCAGATTTGGATGTAAAGTCAATGGGGATATTTTGGTCTATTGGATAACGCACTTGCCTGCGGTGCTCAAGGTTGCAGGGTCGATTCCTGGAGTATCCATTTTTTGGTAATGGTTATCAACATGTCAAAAGGTGATTCCCCGCCATCAAATTCATGACAGACCACCTAAATCGTCTTCAGTGACGAATCAAATTCTCGTATTGATATTGTTCTTGATAACATGGGAAAGCGGTTTGCCGGATGACAAGGAGGGACTATGATTGTTAAATGTTGTTTAAGGGAATCCGTAATCCCATCAGGAAACTGGAACTATCAGTTGGATTTCTTCCTCCCGGTTGGTCACGTGACCCGGGTTCCCCATACTTGGTATCTGATCTTTAGTCAGCCTTCCCCCTTTCCCTGTACCATAATGCTTGTACATTGATTGTGCTATATTGTTGAAAATGTTGAAAGCCAAACGGTTAACGTGGGGAAATTGACCCCAGTGGAATAAATGTTGAGAATATGGCAATTGCTGTCTCGTTGTTGTATTTCTTCTCACAAGTTTCTCTTGTATGCTGCTTACTTCTCATTCGGACCAGGGTTCCGTTCTACGTCACCGGATCTCAATAGGAGTATGTTGGTCATATCTGGACAGTCATTCCCTTCGATTGCATCTGCTTCACCGCTGGTTGTCCCTGATCCGAGGACAATATAGGTCGGTGATCCATGTTTCTCCGTTACTTCCTAAGAATGAACAGAAAATTACGAAATAGATGACACACTTTTAACTCTGTAAACTATGTACAATGATTCTCAGATGATTTTCTGGCGGGGGGGTATCAATGGTTTCTCGTTTATTGAGACATTTCTATTACAACAAATACCAGAGGCAGGTGATAGAAGGGTGTTCATGTAGACACCGGACAAGATGATTCAAGATATTCCGTTACTTAATTAATGAAACTTATGGACAGAAGACAATTTTCAAAAGAATAATCAGACATTATTTGCCAAATTACATGTAGAATCACGGATAAGAATTATGTGAAAGGGTAAAGTGCACTTTTATCATTGATTACAGTGTAATAAACATCACACCTACAATTTCGACAGCAAATTTGAATAATCAAACTGTCCTCTAGAATACATTTTATATAGCTCCAATTTGGCTAGTTTCATGTCTTGTTCAAAAACCCGTTTACAAAAAGAATTCGTATATACAGCTTTTGTGGGGGTTTTATTTTGATTTAATTTTCGACTGTTTGTCTCGCTGTTTTCTTTCTTTTTTTTTTGTTATGTGAGTGGTGTGGCTTACATATAAATATCAATCATACCCTGATAGATGATGTTGTGTGGTCGGTGTTTCTCGTTGTATCTTGCCTGGGTCTAGGTGATAGGTCCAATGATTGGTCCTCTTTCCCCGACGGTCCAGAGTCTGATGTTTCCTCCTTGTCTCGATTGATACGATCTGTCTCACCAGGAACGTCTGCAGGTACAGGTGAGTACGACTCTGATGTGCCAACTTCAGGTCGGTATGTTTTATATATTTCAGTGGAATTAGGGTTGTATTCATGTGTCATGAGATTAATAGTTATGTGTCTATTGTCCAATTCATCTTCTACATAGGGTCGGGGAACTGGAATGTGCACATCAGTGGTATCAGGGACAGGGTTGGTCTCATTTACCGTTGGAGAACCACTGTTTTCAGCACACGTGGACTCAGAGTGAGAGACGTCGTTATGACCGGGTTTTTTTACATCACATGGGAATCCTCTCTCCGTGACAGTATCAAACTCTGGACCGTCACATTGTGACCGAGTCTGTGAATTAGCATTACCTCTGCTATTGCTGACGTCACCTGAAGGCACATTGGTGACATCGCATAAAGGCACATTTCTTACGTCACATGATGTCACATGAAGGCTGACGTCACATGATGTGGTATTAAGGTTGGCATTGTAGGAAGACGCAGGACGACTTGCCGATTTGCCTGGAGAACTATTCGCATCAGGTGAAGAACCAGTGCGAGATGAGATGTTACACTCAGGATTATTGCTTTCTTTGGGTGGTTCAGCATTCTTGTTTTTTTTTATTAGGTTGTGAAGTTTCCTCCAATAGTAGTGGTAGTCATATTCTTTCCTCCGACGGCGCATAAACGTGCCGATCCTGACACGCCATTCACCAATAGACACAGGCATGGTGACATCAGGATACTGTGTTAAGATATTAAAAGATTAATGCAGAGTTAATACATGCGTCGGGCAGCATGTATATGCAAATAGTGTAAAACGTTTGTGCAGATTTATCTTAAAGGTACTATGTCTCATTTGCAGGCCCCAAAAATGAAAAGGTTAAATTCCAAATTCCAAATTCCAATGGCATTTGAAAGATAATACTTATGTATAACTTCCTTCAAAACGAAAGGGCTTGAACATGTCTTTTTGTGGAAAAATAACGACTGTTAGTTGTCTAATCGACTTTAGGGATTGCAATCATTTTAGTCAATAGTCTGGTTTTCAGACCCTAGTACCGAATGGTCGTATGCTTTGTGCTGCGCAAAGATTCAATCAGTTTAATTTTGGCCATTACAAGAAGTGGGTTATTGATGTAGACAAAATGCTCATGTACCCTTTACAGTGCATTGTATGTATGTTATATACCAAAGAAAAAAAAAGTCAGTCATTCACTCAATAGTGTCTGACATTACAGTCCAGAAATTAAACGAGTTTTCTTGCATGATTTGAGTTCTAGGACGCTGCTAACGTTTAAATTTCACAGATAGGACATACGTGACATATTCATAATTCCTGCAAAGTTCTACAGAATTTTATGTTGGCTGCAAAAGGGGTACCTTTAATGTATGAAAACATTATTAGTTTTAGTCTACATAGTATCTCATCTTTGAAAGATAAAATATTGGATGGTGCTTTAATACAAATAATGTTATGGAAGATTCTACACTCAGACAATGCTTCCCAGAAATCACTGTAAAACGTAAAAGTAACGATAAACCCTGGCTCAATAATATCATTAGACAATCCATCGTCAAACGAGATGCTGCTTACAAACAGGGAAACATGGATACCTATGGAAAACTTCGAAATAAGGTTCAACGAATCAACAAATATGCGAAGTCGTGTTACTACAAACATAAAATTGAATGTCTGAGACACTCCGAATCTGGAAAGTGGCATCGCCAGATATGTTGTCTCGTTGGTTTCACCAAATAGCCTTTAAGATTTTCAAATGATAAAACTCCTCAACAAGTAGCTGATGATTTGAATTCATATTTCACTAGTATCTGTACGCAGTTACCTCCTTTGAAATTGTCAACATTTCCTGCGTACCTTCCGACCTTCCTGCTCCATCATCACTCCCTGTGATCCGGGATAATGAAGTTTATGCTCGTCTTAGGCGTCTCAGTGCTTCGAAAGCCGCTCATCCTTATGATATTCCTGTCCGTTTAGTTAAAGAGTTTGCCTTACAGCTTTCCGCACCCCTTACTAAGATTTTAAACCATTGTCTATGCTCCGGATGCTTTCCGCGATAATGGAAGAATGCCTCGGTTTGTGCAATCCCGAAGGTTACTCGAGCGACTGAATTCTCTCAACTCCGCCCGATATCTATCACTTCTGTTTTTGCTAGATTTTTAAAGAGTTTTTTGGCGGATGGGATAAGATCCTTCTCAATACGGAAATATTAAAGGTAGCTCTGTAAATCATTACTTGATAAGCATGTTAGACGTCATCCAAATAAATCTTGACAAACAGGGATGCCACGTCAACCTCTGCACAGTTGACTTCATGAAGGCGTTTGATTTGGTTAATCACAGAATTGCAATTGACAAGTTTATTAGGATAGGTGTAGACGCCTCTATCTTGCCAACTGTGGGTAGCTTTCTCAGCGATCGCTTTCAAACAGTGAGGTACCAGAGGAAATCTTCAACATCGTTGAACCTCACTTGCGGCGTCCCCCAAGGGACCAAATTGGGTCCGATCATTTTCCTCGTTATGGTGAACGATGCGGCCCTTACGACTGAGGATGTGTGGAAATATGTGGATGATCTTAGTATATTGGAAGTTGTTCATAATTCGCAGGAAAGTTCCCTGCAAACCCACATCGATGCGTTGAGTGAATGGTGTAATGTAAATGTGAAGCCCAAACCAGAGAAATGCAAAGTCATGCGGTTTAATTTCTTGAGAAATTCTCCACCGAAAGTACCGTTTTCCATCAACGGTAGTCGCTTAGGGTCGACTCACTACACTGCAAAAACCAGGGTGTTAAATTTCTAACACCAGTATGGTATTGAATTTTTTTGACACCATTGGTGTTATTTTTAACACCGGTCAGATTTAAGCATGCATTAATAATTACTGGGTGTTAAGTAACATGGTGTTGTTTTATGCTTGGTGTTGAAAGTATCATCACGTGATTTCGTTTAAGGCGGTTGATTGGTCGAATAAGTTTTCACAAAGTGTACGCGCGCTTAATGATTACTTTACACGTGTTCACAGAAAAATACATTTATCATGATTTGTTAAGCAAATTATGACAATGCACATCAATTTTGTGATTTGTATTTTCCTTTGGCAATTATTGACCAATAGATTATATGTCCGATCTTGTTACAATTATATTAACGTTTTAGCAATAGATATATTGATTATATGATTACTAACCAAGAAACAACATGCATGTTTATTATATATATATGTGTACCAGCCTGTACCACATACATGTTAATCTTGAATTTACTTCAAATGATCTATGTGATGGAGTTAATGCAATGGAGATTAGAATATACCTATTGGTGGACAGTTGCCAACATCGATTATGAATTATCAGTTTACCACTGGTTCCTCTACCCTGGTCGATAATGGTCGATAATAGGGAATATGGAATGTGGGACCATTAGACATACATAGAAAAATCTCTAATGGATCAACAAGAATATAAACACCAAAAGTGGAATTGAATTTGTTATGATTCCAGATATTGGTGTTAATCTACACCAGTAGGAGTTGTCAAATATTAACACCAAAAGTGCAATTGAAATTATCTAATTCCAGAAAATGGTGTTAAGTAACACCAGAGGAGTTGCACGATATAGATACCAAGAAAGTGTTAAATTTAACACCCTTGGTGTTAAATTTAACACTCTGGTTTTTGCAGTGTAGTTCTTCTTGGAATCGCGATACAAGCGAATCTTCAATAAGAACGTCAAGTCCAATCCATGGTCTCTCGTGCTGCACGTCGAATGTACATCCTAAGCGTCTTGAAAAAAGAATGGTGCTAACGTAGAAGATTTACTGATCATTTATAAGTCCCATAATCGTCCATTGATAGAGTTTGGATCACCAGTCTGGGGATCAAGTCTCACCAAGGCTCAGGTTGATGAACTTGAGCGGGTTCAAAAACGTTTCCTCCACTGCATAGCTTTCCCCAATGTTATCTCGTATAGTGAGCAACTCATCTTGTATGGACTCACTTCCTTGGAACTAAGAAGGGATGAGCGATAAGCTTCTCTTTCGTTTTGGTGAAAGTCTGCTCCGGTCTGATCGTTATCGTAACTTTTTGCCCCCACTAGGCAGTCGCAGTCCCGTACGCGATTACAACTTCGGAACTCTCAAAGTCTTGTAGAACGCAGAGATTATAGTCTATCAACTATCCCTTCTCTGTCAGTCATTTTGAATTCTTCATTGTAATGCAGCTATATCAACTATTTATTGTTAATATAATCTCTCTCACTTTTTATACTTTGTGTACTTTCTGTGAGCTTTATTATGCAAATCTATTTATCGTGGATATACCCTACTTTTCTATCTTTTTTCTACTATATTATCCTCCCTTTATTCGTGTCATCCCTTTCCCCCTCTCTTCTTCTATTCGTATCTTTTTCCTCTCTATTTGTTTATAAGATGCATGATTTATCTATACCTTGAATGTCAGTAGTGACATCACATTTATCAATATTTTCATTCTTTTTTTATAAGCTAATAGTCTTACTGTGTATCACTATACATGTACATGCAAGTTTTATTGCCTATTGGTGTATTGTCAATTCCTTACTTACTTGTAGATATTCTTTAATGCGTTGTTGATATATTGCACCTATCCTCTAATCGCTTTGCTTTTTTTCTTCGGTGTAATAAACTCATACTACTTTACCTCGTGCAATATCGTTTTGATAATATTATCCATGTACTTTTAGGATGTTACAATCCGTGCTATTTCATGTTACTCTTGCTTTGTGTGAATCCCCTTTTTTCCCTCTTCTCTTTGGTTCTCATCTTTTTGTCTTTTCTTTCTGTTTTCCTACCTCTTTCCTCTGCTATTATCACCTTTTTTTCTTCTTTCTTCACACAATACATAATTTGCTTTTTTTTACATGTACCTTGATGCTTTGTATAGAAACAGTGAATATGACATTTTTTAAATCTTCATATTGTCTTTTGGAGTTACAAAATAATTTGCATTGAACTTGGATGAATTGCGGGATTGGCATAGCTTTGCTCTTTTGACGTTAACGAATTTTTTAAAAGACGTTATTATATTATGTATTTAAAGTGTGTGTTTAAAAATATATATATACTTCAACTTCAGGTGCACTTGGCAAAGACTTGCATTCCTTTTTTTTCCTGTTCGGAATGAAAACATACCTTAAGACTGTACCACATAAACATTAATGGTCTTCATTCTCCTCTCGTTCTACTTTTCATTTTCTACTCTGTCCTTCCTCACCTCTCTACTCCTATCTTTCGTAAATTCTCTGATCAACTTTTCTTTCTTTCTTCTTCTCCCCCGTTTCCTCTTTCTAGTTCCGTCTCTCTCTCTCCTTTCCCTCTTACCTTTGATGACACATAAGTTTTTAATATATTTAAATTTGTATGTTATTTTTGAGAGTTTTATATAGTTTCATTATGCATGATTTATGGTTGCACGTTAGTCATTCATATTTTGATCGTTTCTTGTGTTGTACATTGACTTTGTAAATTGAGCAATTTCGGCTTTCCAGCTGCACGTTCTTTTATTACAATAAACCGAATCAATTCAATTCAATTCCGGTACAATTCCCCTCTAGACAGCAAACCCAAACAACTACTTGCGGGAAAATACGCCTTGTAGGAGGTGCTTTAACAACATCAGTATCACTTTGGGAAAGTTTTCTACGGGGTAGCTGTCCGCGTACATAGTTGTCCTAGTTTTGTTCTTGTGCGGGATGTAAGCCTGGGGGTAGCCATCGACATAATCATATCTTGAAGATTATGCCGGACGATGTATGAAAAGGAAATACATGTATGTGTTTAAAACGACAGAGGAATAAACATGATAAAAGGGTTGGCGTGTGTGTGGTCCGGGTGTTGTGTGATTGTGTATGTATAAAGTGTTATATATTACAAGTACGGTAATGATAATTTCTTTCATGCAGGCTCAAGGCTTTATGCCGAAAACGATGAAACTCGGAGCTCCGTATAACTTTACATATATGAATAACACATAAAATAACTGTGACATTTCTGGTACGAATATGATACGAATACGAACAAGATATTTTCCTTCGATGAGTGTACGATGATGTAACAGAGACATTTGCTTATCTAGCCAAGCATCCCTTTCAGAAGATGACCGTTGACTCTGAGCCTTTCCAGGTTCTTGAAAGGCTGACCGTTGTCTTGTACGACAAATCGAGTCCATCAAACTCTATCAATGAGACAAGAAGAAGCCTCTTCTGCCACGAAAAATCGATCGATGGAGAAACTGCCACCTACGCAGAACGCACTAATGCAGCACGTGAAACGAGCCGTTTTTTCAAACAGGAATCTGTACATCAAGCACGAAAGCTAATCAAGATATTCCATCTCCACAGGACTATGGATGGACCAAGGAATGGGGGTCTTGGAAGACAATACCGGATGGCGGATGTCTCTAAAGCAGTTCAGGTACTGGTCACGTGTTTATGCAAAGAAAACTGTTCTACCTGCAAACGTGTCAAAGTAAATCTAGACTGTTCACCACTCTGGAGGTGCAATTGTGGTAAAAAGACTTGAGGTCAGATTGCTGAAGGTACGTCAGTGACTTGAAAGCTCACAATATTTGGGTGAGCCTTTTTCTCTATAAGTACATTGATCTAACATTTGTGATGTACACTATGCCCTAACTATCACCAGCCAACATGAATGATTTCAATGTATGTACACAGTACGGCCATGTGTTGTAGCCAAATGTACTGGTGCCCCCCCCCCCCTTCACACATATTGCGTTCCTTCCACCATGAATGTTATAAGTTTACTGTATTTCCACTAATACGCTTGAACTGATAATTATGGCAAGCAGATTAAAACAAAATAGAGAGAGACAAATAAGTAAATTTTTATTACAAAATGACTACGCCCTAGGACCCCCTACCCCAATTATTACCATCGATGTTTGCTTAGCTTCCTTTTAACATTCAGTTACTGTATTTTGCATATAATGATAGTGATTTGTATATAATGTTGGGGCTCCAACACAACGCCCCCGCCCGGGGCTCCTAGTCTAATATCGTTATGTAGGTCCTAAGGAATCCCTATACCAAAAATAGCGATTGTATAACAACAACCCATGTGACTTTACCTTATATATCATTCGGGGGCTCCGGGGCGACGCCCCGCCCCAATCACAACTATATGAATAGTATGCCGGGGGCTCCTACTCTAACATCGTTCAGCTGGTCCTAAGGAAGCCCTGTACCAAATATGACATTAGTACAACAACAAATCAATGTTATATTACCTTATATATTATTTGGAGGCTCCGGAACAACGCCCCCGCTCCCACACCCTTACATTACATTTTTGTCGGGGGCTCTTGCCCTAATATCGTTCAGCAGGTCCTAAGGAAGCCCTGTACCAAAAATGGCGCTTTTATCCGGCATGTAATGGTAATTTCACTAAGCCACCTGACTATTGTCGTGGGGCCTACCTACACACGTAAAACAAACTTCTCTTTCAATCATTAACATAATCTATGGGCCGCGGAACCTTGGAGGAGGGCCGTAAAAACTGCAGCCTCTCCACTTTTTCAATATATACCCTATTTCGTCGGCTGCCCGTAAGAAGGACATTACTGCCATTAACAAAACATACTAAGCTGTAGGATGCTCTAGAATGCAAACTTCAGTATTCCAAATTGAATGTCTTCTTGCTCCGCTCTCTCGCACAATGAAAGCACTGCATTGAGGGTCTTGAGATTCCTTATGTATCATAAAAAACGATGCAGTCTTGATAGTGTGAAATACAAATTTCCAATAGTGCTTCGTAGAGGGTCTGTGTTTCGAAGGGATTAAGGGATGTGACCCCCTGGAATATGGTCGTCTTCCTCCCCTCTTAAATTAAAAAAATTGCAATAAAGTATTTAAATCAACAGTTTGTAAAGCTGTGTAACCCCAGTGAGAGATCGGAGAAATGGAGTTAGATTTGCCTGTGTGGTCATTTTTTTCTTGCTCGGTCGCTGCGCTCACTCGCCCATAGAAATGTAATTTTTCAAAGTGCGTCGGTAGAATGCTAAGTTTTATTTTCCCCATTTAGACGCCATATTTTCCCATGAATGTTGCGTTGCCCAGCTCTTGCACCCCCTCCACCAAAAGGGGTGAAAACTGCTGACCCTGCTTAGAACACAAGCCTAATGGAGTCATATGGAGCCCCACCACCAAGAAAACTTCTTCCAGAACCGAGCCCCGGGCCGAGCCTGTTCAGCCCCAGCACTTGTAATAACGCTACGCAGTTCTAGAAAGAGGTAAACAATCTGGGTAGTGCAGATGAGACTGTACTTGAACTACGATCCTTTTGCAGCAGGCATAGTTATTGCGTTAATGAAGGAAACCGTTATTTCTGCAAGTGTGTCAAAATGCCCTTCAGATTCTCATTATTGAATTATATGGAGAAAAATATCCCGCCAGACCCCAGTTTGATCAAATATACCAAAACCTGATTCAAGCCATTTCAATGCATTTATTGAAATAATCAAATTGATTTCCTAACTTTTTATTTTGATAGGTCAATCCAGGAAAAATCTCTTTAATGTATTTCATTGACAAATACCGCCCATGTTATAAAAAAGAGCAGGTAGATCCTCATAACAATTTCCTGTTGGTCATGGTTATTCCTATTTGCAATAAGCGTACATACAAGAGTATTTTGATAACCAGTTTATAAATTTCCAAGGATGTTTGTGCACGCGCGTGTTTGGGTTGGAATTGTGCGTGTGTGTTTGACTGCGAGAGGGAGTTTAGAAGTGTTATATTAATGATGTCTGCGTCATTGCTTTATTTTCGTTCACATTCTTCCCTATTTGCATTGACGATGTCAATGTCCTCTTCTTGTTCGTTTTCTGAATTCTTCTTCTTTTTCTTAGTCTTCTTCTTCTTCCCCAAATTCCCATTCGTTTTGCACGTAGTGCTTGTTATTTCTATCTAGGTCCCTTCCTCTAGCGCGATTCTTTCTAATTTCATAGGCGTATTTTCTGACACCCAATCTAGATCATCTGACTCTTCGTTTTCCGAAATCACTCGTGCGTAACTGTCCAGGCGCCATTTTGTCCGTTTCTGGTCCGTTTTCAGGCCATTCTTAATTCCTACCTTTCTCCACTATCCTAGATCCTACAGACTTCTAACAAATTCCTCTAGATAGTCTAAGAGATGTTCTTTCATCTGCGACGCATAACCTGACCTTCAAAATGCCATCTTCGTACTCGAAATTCAAATGCGAAACCGACTCCGTCAAAAATTCCGTTTTGTCTCAATTTCTCACAGTATATTTTTTTTATAATTGTACATGGCCATGCTAAATTTCATGCTCTAATGGCTATACGGAAAATAAATAGCGCCTTCTATAGTTCTGAAATTGGCTTTCTTTCTGTGGCCGTAGCTCCATCGTGTCTGATCAAACCCGTACCCTTTTTTGGATTTAGATACTTGAAGATATTTCCTTGCCAACAAGATGAAAAATATGTATCATATCATTAACTGACTTTGCGAAAAATGCCCTCCAAATTCGCATTTTTCAAGAAAATTGCGAAATAACTTCAACTTGCTCTAAAATGGCGATCTTTATACCTACGTCAATGAAGCTTAGCAGACATATGTATCCATACACGTGACAACTGTCTGCCAAGTTTTGTAAAATCTGAAGACGTCATCACTAAGTTATTGCCAAAAATGAGAACATTTACTACGCATTACGTAACAGCCGTTGGATGCGTGCAGTACATTGCGCGCAGATGACACTGGTGTCAAACTGACTGCAATGAAGAACTCTTTCGAATGATACCAATTACGGTATATGTTCACACTGAAAATGTTGAGTAAATCGCATTTGATCAAGATTCACTTTACGAATTCCGCTGAGTTTCCGCCCAATTATAACACGTATCGGCTATGACGCCATTGTTCAGACTGCTTTTCGCACCCTGTCCGTCCTTCTTTTTCCTTGAAATTTTGCAAGCGTATTCCAGGTGGCCAAATGCAGGGCATTTTAGACGCCATTTTATACTCTGCATGATTTTGTTAGTATGGACGGTTGTTTGTGCCACAGCACGCGTCATCACATGTTATTCATGCACCTAAATCCCATTGGTTTTGTACGCAGTGCTTGCGAGCCCTATCTATGTCAGGAATTGTGTCAAGACGTCCTATGACGACCAGCGAATATGAACGAAATCTTTATTTTAATATGCAAGTGTCAGAATGCCCTTCTGATTTCTTAATTACAGTGTACAATATTCACTCCATATCGCACTTACTTCACTTCAATCTACAAAAACCTGAATCTAATAATTTGAATGCATTCACATAAATGATCAAACAGATTCCCTTACGCTTGATTTCGATAGGGCAATAACAATAAATCTTGTTTATTTAGATCGGTTTACTTCATTTCAGAAAACGCTCATTGTTGTTTTTGTCAGTTTTGTTTTTGTTTTACAAAAGAGCAGGTAGAACCTATTTGCCGTGGTTATTCATTTTAGCAATATCATCAACAGTTATCAACTAGTTTATGAATTATGTAAAATGCATCCCTTTATGACAGTGAAGCTCTTTGTGTTCAGCCCTGTAAATATCACATATAGTTTATATTGCTATAACATTGTGCACAGAGGCAGCGCATCGGGGACAGGATGGGGGCGGAGCACAGTGCAACCATCCTTTCGGATGTGTGTGGATGGGAAAGAGTGTGCGTATATTTGCGTGAGTGTATATCTGCGAGAGAGAGAGATAAGTATAGATATAATATAAATACGCTTTCATTTCTATGTCAAAGACGAATCCTTCTATACACTTTCATGCGGAAAATAAATATTGGGAATATTGTACAATACCACACGAGATATGATAGAGATATATAGTTATCCTATTTAAGATTAAGGGTATTGGTGATGTTACGCCTTGTTTGTACTCGGGTCATCTCACTTTTACCTGGCTATAGGCGGTGTCACAATTGACACAATTTTCCCGACCCATCTTGAATTATCTAGAGTATAGAAATCTAAATAATTCATTTACGTAGGTGACATACAGGTGACAGACAGGCTACGAATAATCTGGATAACTATATATTATCCAGATTATTGGCCTCTGTCTGACACCGCCTATTATGGAGCCTTCCATGTCAAATGCGCACAGCTAGAGTGCAAAGATGGGTAGGCCCAAACGCAGTAGTTGGATATATTAGATAGCTTAGACAGATACCGAGATGTGATTGGTCCAGAGCTCGTCACGTGATATCAATTGCAAGGATCGTAATTGTTATATTTTCCTGGCCAGTCACTTTCCAGTGTTATATTCACCAGCTGGTGAAATGAATATATTTTTAATCAATGCATGTCGCCCTCTTGAGGACTGTATGTCACCAATTACACACATTATACCAATATCCGAGGTCAAATTTTGTTTTTCATTTTTTTTTTTTCTCGAATTTTTTTTTTCCATTGAAATTATTTTTTCCCCCAAAATGCATTTTTTTATAAGAATTTTTATTTTTTTCGAATTTTTTTTTTCCCTTGAAATAATGTTTTTCCAAATTTTTGTTTTTCCCAAAAAATGCTTTTTTTTAATAATTTTTTTTTTTGTAAGATATTATTTTTCTCGAATTATCTCGAAACATTTTTTTTTCAATTTTTTTTTTCCCACTTTTTTTTCTAAAATTTTGTCTGTCCTTAAAAGAAAAAATGGAAAAAATTTCGGGCCAAAAAAATGGACCCCCCAAAAAAAAATTTTCGAACCAAGACTATCTAAACAGATATTGACTAGCAGGGGTATATGATATTCTTCGGACCTGAAGGGAGTTATATTTTCCCTCGTGACCATATTTTCCCTCAGCGCTGTGCGCTTCGGGAAAATATAACCACTTGGGAAAATATAACTCCCTTCAGCGGTCCGAAGAATGTTATATTACACCCCCTGCCAGTCAATATCTGTATAATGCAGTATGTTACAATTTCGTACCGCGCAGTGAAGGTTGTTATATAGCACGCTTGGCGCATTATGATAAATAATTTTGATTTTATGTGATAGCTTCTCAGTCATTGGGATGCTCTTTAACAAAGACCCCTTTTTTCATTTGCTATTAAAGACTTAAAAGACGACGATTTATCTGCGATATATTGTTATAACATTTTGTATTCAGGTGCGGTTCTAGAAGAAAAAATATAAATTGTGTGTGTGGGGGGGGGACTTTCAGGCTTTGGGGGATTTTGCATTCGATTTCTAAATTGGCCTCGCTTAGATTATTTGCTAAAGAAGGAAAAAAAGAGGGAGTCATGAGGGGCCATTACTAGCCCTGTTCCTGTTGAGCTCGATCAAGCGGTATCACTTGTGTATATTCTATAATGTAGGCCTAAATTGCCTGGAAAAAAATCTTATTTAGAAAATATATTTTGTCGATACGAATTTTTTTTAGTCATTTCTTCAAGTATCTATTGTTTAAGCTCTTATAATATGTCGCCTTATCGTATGGCCTACACACCTACACAAACTTAAATTTCAATTATTTACAGGATTGATCACCTCTAATGTAAGGTTATCAAGCACAAATATATGAAAAGTAATCATGGTAAAATAGCATAATCCATGACTTGCTGAACCGGGAGGGAGAGGGGAGAGAGAGGAAGTTACATTTGTCTGCGTGGTCAAAAAGTGTTCAAACTATACAGAACATATTTGTTGGGGTGGGGAATAGGGGGTGGGCCTTGTGGTAACTTGAATTTTATACGTTTGCTTCGCTTAAATTGTTGTATAATAAACAAAGCAAAATTGGGGAGCTTGAGGGGCCGCTATACTGCCTGTATTCATGTTATGTTCGACAAGGCGATATCACTTATCACTTTGCCAGAAAATGGAAATGGAAATCAGCTAATTAGAATATAAGACACCAACTTCAGATTTTTTTTTTATTCACAATGAATACCTGTAACATTCAACTTTATTCTCCCAAGAAATCAACCGTGTCCCACTTCTAGTATATTAGTTATATTAACAGTTAATGACGTCATGACATAATTTCGATATTCTCAAAACTGTAGGGAATATGAGACAATGGAGTAACAACTTATTCTTCCTCAATCAAGAGATGATGAACACACTAACATAAGGAAAATAATTATGTTGTAACACTTTTCAACACATTGTGTGATCTACTCATCTGAATTTTGATTATTATTATTTTTGTGGGGGTGAGGAGGCTGTTGAAATTCATCCCTTCTCAATACCCCCAATGCCATGAGTGTCATGTACTAAACCAGGAAGTGAACGATGCCAGCGTCTATTGCTGGTGTCCGTCTCGTATTCCCTACACAAATTTTGAACGAACCTGTCAAATTTCAATGCAAAACCATGCTACTATTACACTTACTACACGCCAGTAACACACACAGCGGTTTAACCAAATCTCAAACAAGCTAATAAAACGATAATTTCTGCTCACCCCTATAATTTCAACTTAAACCAACATGTTTACTGAAATGTTGGTTTTTATATCGACCACCTTTTCATTGACTAATAATCTTACCTTATCAGATTTAAGATGTTTTTTCCGGAAGAATTCTCACTCAATCGCATATCCGAAGCACTGACAGCTTTTCTGATAATCGCTTGAACCGTAGATGGCGTTATTTTACAAAAGACCCTGTGCATCAGTGTTTTCGAGAGCTTATTACATAGCTGTCTCGTATTCCCCACTGTCTCGTATTCCATACATCTACCCTACATTAAACAATTTCCCCGCCATTTCATTAAAAATGGATACTTCAGCAATTTCACTGCAGTTATGTGACGATCAAATTAATTCCTTACGCATTATTTGGATAGGGCACTCACTAAAATTATTGTCTATTTAGACCTGTTTACTTCATTCTAAAGATAAGATCAAGTAGAACATCGTAACAATTTTCACAAATTGAGTCTTTCGGTAACATCATGTGTTAACCTAATGGAAAAGGCTGCTTCATTTTCGCTATCAATTTGGTTGACGATTTTCATTGCGTTATTGGATCGACATTGACCTGTGATGGCGGTTTGAATTTGGCCCTATTAATTGAAATTGTCAGTAAAATGGTAAAATCACTTTCATGTACGCTAATTGTCAATTTAATATTGCCAAGAATGACAAACGAAATGATAGAGGGATATGAGTTACGTTCCATTTTTGCGTTGGGGATTTATTGACCTCTAAAGGTATCTCTCAGGATCAATATCAGCTTTAGAAACACTAATGAGTGTCCTTGTACAAACTAGTTTGTGCTCTTCGAGAGTAATAGTTCGTTATTTTCCTACTTTCTTTTATGAAAGTTACCACTAGTTTAAATATTCTTCTTTTCCGAAAATATCAGGTAGGCTAGGCTGTTTTTTTTTCTTTTAATAGATCTACACGTTTTTTGCTTTCTTTCCCTTCATACTTGGACATTCGGGTATAAAATAATCGATTGTTTGTAATGTTTGGCAATATTCCACGAGTCCGATATTGTGTTTTAATCAGGTATTTATAGTAATTTATGCTTTACTTAACAAGCCTAAATTGATGTATTGATCAATTGTCTTTCTTGATTACATCGTTTAATTATGAGAAGAGGGGTTACGGTAACCTTCTTTCCATGGCTAGATATTAATGTCAGACGCTCGTACGGCTGGTGAAAAATGTCTCGGCGCCCGTAGGAATTGTACGGGGGTCGGTCGGGCACTGGCCGAAAATTACAAAACTGTTTGCTTTTACTCGCCGTACGGGCCCCGGAGTGTATATGTGAAAGCCCTTTTATGAAGCAACAAAACGGTTATCGATTATTTCAAACTTTTAAGATGGCTACCGACGCTGCTCTGTGTCTTTTCTCCCTTTTTAACTCATTATGGTTGGGCCCGCTCGCGACATACTGACAATCGCTGACAGGAAAATATTGTTAGTTACAAAAATCAAATTATGATATTTAGTATTAATTTTTAAAATGAAGTAAAATTAGAGATAAGAATACATCGGATGAGGAAGAAAGGGTGTAAATACTCATCTATAAGTGTATACGAATTTGTCACCGCTATCTTGTATGGGCCCCTTGCCTCTACCTCTTTTTAACGAAACCACCCATACCTTGAACAGAAATTCTACATCTTCAATCGGACACAACTTCGGAAAACCTAGTACGGACAAATAATTGAAAAACAACGAATAACTCTCAGTGAATAGAGCATGTTCAACGTTTAATGCGACTCAGTGTGTACAAGAGAAAAGAGGAAATCCTTCGAAATCAACCAAGTGTCGACATCGGTTTTTCGAAAATAAAGCTGTGGTTAAATTATCTTCAAAATCCATGTAGGATTAGACATGTACAGATCATTCAAAATGAATAAAAATTAAATAAATATACTAAAAGCTTTATTTGAAAAAAGTTATGTTTACATATATATATATAATATCAACAACAGGTTGGCTTTGGAAGATTTCCCCCGTGCCTTTTGTACACACTGCCACCCGCAGTGGACATTGAGGACACTACATTCACTGTTCGTTATTCGCTGTTTTCTGAGCACTTGACTGTACTTGATTTTCCGAAGTTGTGTCTGATTGACCCGTTGACCATCTTCATCTCATCTTCATCTCATCTCTGAACAAGCCTGAATCCGATGACCGGGGTAATAATATATATATCTGTAAAGCGCTTTGAGAGGGCCTTCGGTCCTGAAAAAGCGCTATATAAAAACTAGCTATTATTATTATTATTATTACAGAAAACAGATAGCTGTGCATGAACATACCTCCCTTTACAGGCCCGTAACCAGAGTTTTCAATTTGGGGTTCGTTTTTTAACGGCTAGGGGTCCAGGGGCACCCCGGCGGGGGTTCAAGGGGCAGAGCCCTAGGAAGCTCAGGGGGCCGAGGCCCAGGAAATTGAGGGGTTTTAGGCACTAAATTATGGTCAGATGAGGATATTTTGATACCTTATTTGTGACACTGGCAGGACACTTATTGGCGTGGGGTCCAGGGGCGGAGCCCCAGAAGCTCAGGGGTTTTAGGGATTAAATTACCATCCGATGAGCATCTAGGGGCCTAGGTGGGGTCCAGGGGGCAGAGCCCCCGGAGGCTCAGGGGTTTTAGACATTTGATTACGGTCACTCCAGATGAGCATATTTTTATACCTTATTTGTGACACTGGCAGGTCACTAATTGGCGTGGGGTCCAGGGGGCTGAGCCCCCTGAATCTCAGAGATTTGAGCCATTTTATGACGGTTAAATAAGCATTCAGGGGCCCTTCTTAGGCCCCTGGTGGGATCGAGGGGACGGAGCCCCCGGAAGCTCTGGGGTTTTGGGCATTTAATTACGGTCAGATGAGCATATTTTGATACCTTATTTGCGACACTGGCAGGACACTTATTGGCGTGGGGTCCAGTGGGAAGAGCCCCCGGAAGCTTAGGGGTTTTAGAGATTTAATTACGATCACTCCAAATGAGCATATTTTTATACCTCATTTGTGACACTAGCAGGTCACTAATGGCGTGAGGTCCAGGGGGCTGAGCCCCCTAAATCTCAGGGATTTGAGGAATTTTAGAACGGTAAGATAAGTATTCAGGGGCCTGCCTTAGGCGCCCTGGTGAGGTCGAGGGGGCGGAGCCCCTGTAAGCTCAGGGGTTTTAGGTATATAATTACGGTCAGATGAGCATATTTTGATACCTCATTTGTGACACTGGCAGGACACTAATTGGCGTGGGGTCCACGGGGCGGAGCCCCCAGAAGCTCAGGGGTTTTAGGAATTAAATTACCGTCAGATGGGTATCTAGGGGTCCGCCTTAGGGCCCTAGGTGGGGTCCAGGAGGCAGAGCCCCCGGAAGCTCAGGGGTTTTAGGCATTTAATTACGGTCAGATGAGCATATTTTGAAACCTTGTTTGTGACACTGGCAGGACACTTATTGGCGTGGGGTCCAGGGGACGGAGCACCAAAAGCTCAGGGGTTTTAGGCATTAAATCACCATCAGATGAGCATCTAGAGGCCTAGGTGGGGTCCAGGGGGCAGAGCCCCGGAAGCTCAGGGGTTTTAGGAAATGAATTATGGTCAGATGAGCATATTTCGATACCTTATTCATGACACTGGCAGGTCACTTATTGGGGTGGGGTCCAGGGGGCTGAGCCCCCTGAAACTCAGGGTTTTTAGGCATAATTTACTGTCAGACGAGCATCTAGGGGCCCGCCTCCCTAGGTGGGGTCCAGGGGGCAGAGCTCCCAGAAGCTAAGGGGATTTAGGCATTTAATTACGGTCAGATGAGCATATTTTGATTCCTTATTTGTGCGCTTGCAGGTCACTAATTGGCGTGGGGTCCAGGGGCGGATCCCACGGAAGCTCAGGGGTTTTAGGCAATAAATTACGGTCAGATGAGCATCCAGGGGCCCGCCTTAGGGCCATTGGTTGGTTACAGGGGGCAGAGCCCCTGGACGCTCAGGGGTTTTTATGCGTTTATTTACGGTCAGTTGAGCATATTTTGATACCTCATTATTTTGTGACACTGGCAGGTCACTATTCTTTCTTTCTTTCTATTTCTCTTAAATATACTTTTTCAAAAAAAATTGGGGAGGGTGCTCGAGGCCCCTAAGCCCCGCCGTTCCGCAGGCCCTGACATTTAGGCTTCTAAATAAGCATATTTCTTGCCTGACAGTAAATTTAGGAACTTGTCATTTTCCAACAAACGCCTAGAAAATTATAATTTACTAAAAAGTGAGGAAAAATCTCGCAACTGTCCCCCCTTCAGTACGCCAGTGGTCCCCTCCCGATATACACCTTGTTGGCGGGAAAAAATCGCAACTGATCTCCCCTACCTTTGTTCTTCCTCTCTTTGTTTCCCCTTTTACTCCTTTTTCCCTTTCCCTTCCCTCCCTTCTCTTTCTTTTAGGTTTGCTGGGGGGGCAAGGGCATTTCGCCCGATCCACACGTTGTTGGCGGGATTAATGGCAACTGATCTCCCCTTCTTTTCACCCTTTTTCCCCTTTATTTTGTTCCCTTTTAGCTCTCGTCTCTCCCTTTCCCTTCCTTCTCTCTTTTTTTTTTTTTTTTGGCGGGGGCGGAAGAGGATGAGGGGAGAGGTAAGGGCTTTTTGCTCCCCCCCCCCTGATCCACAACTCGTTGGCGGGAAAATTGCAACTGATATTCCCCTTCTTTTCTTTTCTTCTTCCTCATTTTTTCCTTCCCTTTATCTCCTTTTTCCCTTTTTTCTTTCCCTTTCTTTTCTTCTCTCTTATTTTTTTGAGGGGGGGGGGAGGTAACAGCCAAGGAGGCAAGGCCCTTTCGGCCCCCGATCTTCTTCTTTTCCCCTTTTCTTTTCTTCTTCCTCTTCTTTCTTTCCTTTTCTCTCCTCTTTCCCTTTAACTTCTTTTCCTTCTCTCTCTCTCTCTCTCTCTTCTTTTTTTGTCGTTGCGGGGGTGGGAGGGGGCCAAGGCCCGCTCGGCCCCCTGGATCCGCGCCTGGGTTAAACTACTGTCCCTATTATACTTGTAGGCCTACTAAACTTTGCAATCCCCACATCTAGAGTGACCCATCAGGTTCCAGTTGGGTTGCACTCTTCCATTAACACAGAGGAGATCAGATGCACGCAAAAAGCAGTGTTTGAAAACTGCGCATGTAGGCTACTGGAACAGAATCTGAAATGTTTTTGTTTTTTTGTTTTACGACTCCCCCGTAACTGCGAGGAGTTTTTAATTTTGAAACAACTTGGTCTCGGCCTCGAACATTTTGAAGGTACTTGGTCTCGACTTGGATTTTTTACAAAATAACCCCCTTTTTTTTTTAAATCCTGGGTACGCCACTGCCTACAAGTACACCCGCGCTTTAGAAAATAATGTTATCTTACCGGTACCAGCTCCCACTTGAACGAGTAATCTCGCCCCTGTTACCCAGCGTTAATAGATGGTTGGCGAGTGGGAATTGGACCTGGACAGCTTAAAACCGGGGTCGTCCAGGCTGGACGACCCCGGTTTTAAGCTGTTTTAACATCGGGGTGTGAGTGCACTGGGGTGTGTGTGGTGGGGGATCCTCTAAAGGGCTTCTTCTCTTCTCTTCTCTTCTCCTCTCCTCTTTTCTCTCCTCTTTTCTCTCTTTTCTTCCCCCTTTATTGTTTACCTTTGAAAATTTTAGGGGGTTCGATCGAACCCCGAACCCCTGGTTACGGGCTTGCTTTAGGTAACCTAGAGGTTTGCCTTGTATTCACTTGTGGGCTTTGCTGCCGATGAAATAGTTCTAATTAATTATTGTTCCATGAATGATTGACAGTAGAGGTGACTCGGCCATACTCCTTGTCGTAAAACAACATTGGAAAATAACCAAACGATTGAGACATCGACGGCCTACGTGTATGACGTGTCTGGGTATATGATAACCATATACAAGGGTTCTCAATGCCACTATTTACATAATCCAAATCATGACCCGCGCGCAACAAATCAACAAACGATGCAGTTGTTTGCAAAGTTAAATAAACATTACCTCATATCACTCAGCAATTTACATGGCCAGATCTCGTTTTTATGGTGTAATATTGATATTAGCAACGTCACATGATATATTTTATATCATGATGGTGTTACCGTTGTGCTGAATTGGCAATAATATGTCTTCATTATGAAGTGGAAGAAAGTTCTGTAAAGCAGCAGATGAGGCTTCCTTTTTGTACCAATCAGTAATCCACACGCATGCCAACAAATTCCAAAGCTAGAAGAGAAAAAAATTATTGTGACAAGCGTGTATCACAGGTATCCCTCTTCTACTACTTACGCGACAACCGACTAAGCGCCATCATTCGTTTATGTATACAAACAGGTTTTTGCTGAACATTTGATCTAATCAATTTATTTAGTGTACCTATCATTTATAACATATTTTCCTACTCTATTGTGTTCCTTTACAAATGAAAACTGTGTATTGGTTGTATTATTATTTTTATTGTTAATATTATTATTAATATTATTATGATTATATTATTATTATAGGAAATATTATGTTGTCGCCTTTTTAATAATATCATCACCATCATTTCTATTATAACACCTAATTCCTCTTTCTCTCTCTCTCTCTCTCTCACCCTCTCCAGTAGTCCAGAATCTGGCATATTTAATTTTGATCTCCACCACACCAACGCAATGCGACCTCCCCCTACTTACTTGCTGCCAGCCGAAGATGCCGCGTGATCTTTAAATTAGTACGCCCGGCGAAAAAAAGGCTTGGCTGGTGAGCCTAAGTATAAGGGTTCTAGGACATTTACCTCCTGGGCAATCACCATCCGGCCAATTACCAGCGGGATAATTATCCCCCAAGGACAATTGCCTCCCCCGGGAAATTACCCCCAAGGACATTCACCCCCCGAGGACATTATTACCCCGAACAAAATATGCTTTCATTAAAACCAATCTCTGAGGGGTAAATCTCCGGGGGTTAATTGTCGTTCGGAGTAGTTTTTCCGGGGGGTAATTTTCCAGGCGGGGGTGATTGTCCTGATATGAATTATGAGTTCGTTGATAACGCCATCTTCGGCGGCTTGAATCAAGTGTAGGGAATATAAAGAACCGGCCAGATTCTGGACTACCTCTCCACCAGCCCATATATATATCATTTTACGGGAAGTTGTCATGAATTGTCAATAGAAATAATCAGACGTCATTTATTTGAATTATGTCAAGTATCCATTGTTAAAGTTCTTATCATTTCGCCTTATCACAGAGCCTACACACGTAAAATAGACTTTCATTTCAATCATTAACAGAACTAACGACTAACTTCCATATATCAAATGTAATATCAAATGTAATATGGCATAATCAATTGATATCGGTAGTACTAATCAGACTATACTTGAACTTCATACCTTTTGCAGTAGGCCTAGTTATCGTGTTTAGACGTGATACGACGACCAGCGAATATAAAGGAAATTTTTATTTTAATATGGTTAGTGTCAGAATGACCTTCTGACTTCTTAATTACACTGTATAATTTTCCCCAATATCGCAGTCTGCTCTAATCTACAAAAATCTGAATATAATAAATTGAATGCGTTCATGTAAATGACCAAATGGATTCCCTTACGCGTTATTTTGATAAAGCAACACAAAATATATCTTGTCTTTTAAGATCTGTATATTTCTTTACAGATACCGCTCTGTGTGTTTTTTTTTTTAAACATGAGAGCAAGTAGAACTTCATAACAATGTCCTTTATGCCGTTTATATTCATATTATCATTATTATAAACGAGATGGAAACGAGATTTTGATAACTAGTTTATTAACTGTGTAAGATGCATCCCTTTATGTCAGTAAAGCTCTTTGAGGTCAGGCTAGTAAAAACCACACGTAACTTCACTTCATAAAACATTGTGCACAGAGGCAGCGCATCGGGGACAGGGGCGAGGGGCGGAACACAGCGCATCCATTCTTTCAGATGTGAATGGATGGGAATGTTTGTGAATGTATACGCGTGAGTGTATATATGCGAGAGAGAGATAAGTGTAGATATGATATGAATACGCTTTCATTTCTATGGTAAGGACGAATTCTTCTTCCACATACTTCCATGCAGGATAATGAACATTGGGGATATCATACTATACTATACGAGATAAAGACGTGTGGTAGCGTCTAAGTCATTAGGATGCTCTTTAACAAATACCCTATTTTCTATTCGCTAATAACGACTAAAGAGACGAAAATGTATTTCCTCGATATATTTTCTACCTTTGGCTTGAGGGGTGGGGGGGGGGTGGGGGTGGGGTGGCATTCAATTTCTACATGTGCCTCGCTTAGATTTTTTTCTAAAGAAGAAAAAAATATTGGGGGCTTGAAGGCCCAGTACTAGCCTAATTGCTGTCGAGCTCGATCGAGCGATATCACTTGTGTATATTTTACTATGTAGGCCTAAATTGCCCTTAACAAATCTTACTTAGAAAATATATTTTGTCATATATGAGTCATTTTTGTTCAATTATCCATTGTTTAAGTGTTCACGCACACACACAAACTTACATTTCAATCATTTACAGGATTGATCACCTCCAATGTAGGGTTATCAAGCAAAAATATATGAAAAGTAATCATGGTAATAAAGCATAATCCATGACTTGCTGAACCGGGAGGGGTAGGGGAGAGAAAGTAAGTTAGATTAGCCTATGTGGTCAAAATGTGTTCAAACTCTACAGAACAGATTCTGTTTTAGGGGGAGGAGTGGGGCCTTGTGGTTACTTGAATTTTATGCGTTTGTCTCGCTTAAATTATTGTATAACAAACAAACAAACAAGGGGGGTTAAAGGGCCGCTACTGCCTGTATTTCTGTTAACGTCAACAAGGCGATATCACTTATCACTTAGAATGAAAGTCTACATTGCCTGAAAGTCGCTCATTGAATATATATTTTGACAATAGAAAAAAAAATCAAACGTCATTTATTTGAATTATGTCAAGTCTCCATTGTTTAAGTTCTTATCATTCCGCCTTATCACAGAGCCTACACACGTAAAGTAGACTTTCATTTCAATCATTAACAGCACTGATGACTTCCACTGTAAGGTTATCAAGCAAAAATATATCAAATGTAATATGGCATAATCAATTGATATTGGTAGAACTCATTAGGCTATACTCGTACCTCGTATCTTTTGCAGTAGACCTAGTTATTGACTGTCAAAGTGCCCTTCTGGTTATCATTTATTAACATTAAACAATTTTCCCGCCATTCCATTAAAAATGAATAATTCAGCAATTTGAATGCAGTTTTGTAATGATCAAATGGATTTCCTTACGCATTATTTAGATAGGGCACTCACAAAACAACCCCCCCCCCCAGGACAATTACCCCCTGGAAAATTACCTCCGAAGGACCACCATCCCCCTTGGATAATTACCCCCTTGGACAATTCCCCCAGAAAAAACAATCACCCCCAAAAAAAAATGCTTTTATTAAAACCAACTTATTATCAGGGTCGACTTCCCCTTTAATGAACCGGGGGGTAATTGTCCTCGGGGTGATTGTCATTGATAAACTCCTCCGAAAAAAAAGTAAAGCAAGCTTATGTTGAGGGCAAAATCATGAACATCAATTATTGCAAAAACATGAAATCCTTTTTAAACTCATTAGGGTTCTTTCACATCTGGCAAAACCATAATACATTTTCTGCCAATAGGTTAAAGAAAGCTATACTTAACAAATTACAAGATAGGTACATACAAGCCTGGACAGTTTATCAAATAAAAATGATACTGAATACTCTACAAAATTAAAACATATAGAATCCTAAAAATAAATACAAATTGAAAATTTATTAATTACTCGATATTGACAAATCACATTAAGCTAAATACACGAAAATCAGAATAAGCAATAGTAACCTCATGATTGATGAAGGTCGGTACAAGAAAATAAAATTTATAGATAGGATACGCCCCCTTTGTAAAACTGACATAGAGATTTAAAATATACTCTAAACTTAACCATAAAGTACGCGCCTTGTTGTTGTTTTGTTTTTGTAGTTGGTTATTTTTACCATATTATTAATCTCGCTGAAATTTAGTATTGTAAAAAGCATTATTTATAGTCATCCCATGCTCACTGTCTCCCACGAGGTCGGATTTGGAATAGGGTCGTATTGTCGAGGTCATCTCGTGGGGAAGGGTTGGTAAACATAAAACATATATATACATTGTTTTACTATCATGTTGTATTTTTTTTTCTTTTTCCTTTTATATTTTATAGAAAAAAAGGTGTAAAAATTATTACGAGTGATTTAATTTATTTGTCATCCCTGTCTTATATTACAGAAGAGACATGCAGTAGTACGTTAATTTTTGTCATTCCTGGTTATTGTCATCTTTACTCTTACACTCTATTATCTATGTAACACTATAATTTTGAAATAGGTTATCCAATGTTATTTTTAAAAATGAGAATGATCCATTTTGTTTGGAAATTAATCAATATATTTTGAAATGAATTGAATTAAATTGAATTGAATTGCTTGTCCTCGGGGGGGGGGGGTAGTTGTACCCATATGAAAACGTTGTATCATCCGTTCAATCTGACTTGCGTGCATAGAACAAATAAGCATTTTTGCATGAAAAAGTGAAGTTTTCTAAAAAGTGCGTTTCTTTTCAGCATTGGGGTGCCCGGGATTCCCTTTCAAAAAATATAATATAAAAAAAATAATATGCAATTTCTCTGTACTTTTGTCGGAAAAAACATAGAAATCCAGCACAATGTCGTCTCTTTTTGCATTGGAGAAGAGCAACATAGCGAGTTTCAATCACACTTCGTCCGCTCTCGCAAGCTCTCACTCGTTCCATTGCGGTCAGTCGGCCTTGGGGTGAGCGGCTAATGAATATCGTTAGCTTCCTTCTGGTGTTAAACTTGTTTTGATTGATTGTATATTTTTGTCGGAATAAAGGAAACAAAAACGCTTGACCAATAATCTTCAGCGTCCCGGATGCGTTATTTTCTGACGTCATTATCGCTTAATCGGCGTCTTTTATCGTAAAATGCTACACTTTCACAATGTTTATACATCTTTTTTAATTATTAGTAAAATAAAATATATTTTGTCTGATACCACTGAAGTGTTGGGTCTTATTTAATGAGTAATTTTAAAATAAGAGCATTTCACGGTTTTAAATTACTGGATCGTACCATTAAAGTCGCAGAGTAGAAAGATGCATTTTCCAGCCGCGCCAAATTTCATTTACGTATCAACATTTTGCTAAATGAGTTCGTGTTGTCTTTCAAGAATCCACTGCTTTCTGCTCCACTAACCGTCCATATGCGGAGTTGTTTATCAACTAAATGTATTTAAATTTATGGATGCTTCCTTCCCAGGTGCCGGTGTTGAAGCATTTTATTCACCTACTATTATTTTGTACTCCGATTGCTAGAACGCAAATTGCATTTTGGTTTTATAGTTTCATTCAATAAGTAAGTCAATAAAATACTATGTTCTGCAGAACAAAACAATGTGCGTCCCTATCGTACATGTACTGTGCCTCTCCCCTCATTGTGTCATAGTTAATTTACCCATTCACATAATGGAACTACCTGCCCGATGAAGCCAGTGGCCCGTGACCCCTGAGCACTCAACACTGTGTGGGAGTAAGTTTGTGGTCAACTTCTTTTATGAGACATATCCAAGCAAACGTTTCCATATAGGGGGTAATTGTCCACGGGAGTTATTTTTAGGGGTGGGAGGTAATTGTCCACGGGGGTAATTTTCAGGGATGGGGGTAATTGTCCACGGGGTAAATTATCCTAGGGGTAAATTATCCTGGGGGTCATTTTTCGGGGTTAATTGTCCTGGGGGTAATTGCCATTGGTGTTAATTGTCCTAGATGGTAAAATTTTCAGGGGTGGGGGTAATTTTCCACGGGGTTAATTATGCTAGGGGGTAATTTCCGGGGGTTAATTGTCCCGGGGGGGGGTAATTGTCGTAGGGGGGTCATTTTCTGGGGGGTAATTGTCCTCGGGGGTGGTTGTCACTTTTCTCTTCGTTATTTGTCAAGTTAATAGTACCATTAATGACACACGAAATGATAGAGGGATATGAGTTACGTTCTATTTTTGCGATGGGGATTTATTGACCTCGAACAGTATCTCCCAGGATCATTATCAGCTTTAGAATAATAATCTGTATCTTAATGTAACAATTGTTATGCTGCTCGACAATTATTTTTCCTACTTACTTTTATGAAAGTTACCATTTTCCTAAATACTCTTCTCTTCATAAAAGATCAGGAAAGCTACGTTTGTTACTTTTCTTTTAATAGATCTACGCATTTTTTCCCCTTCCTACTTTGGGCATTCAAGTATAAAATCATCGATTGTTTGTAATGTTTGGCAATATTCCCCGAGTCCTATATTTAAGCTTTAATTACCAAGTCTAAATCGATGTATTGATCAATCATTTTTTTCGGTTAAATCGTTTAATTCTGAGAGTTTTATGAAGATCTCGTTAAATGTCATTCAGACAACTACCTTTCTTTTCTGCCTTCCAGTGCCACATGGATTTGCAATAAATTTCTGCTTCTGATTTAAATTCACTTTAATTTAGTTTTTTCTTCTCAAAATATGTAACGTATGTATGTGCGTTGTTTAATCGAACCTTTTTGTTTAGCCAATGATTCGGCTCGTTCATTTCCAAATGGACCACCATGGGCTGACAACCCTTACAATTTTACTTCATACCATAACTTCAGCCGTAACATGTTTACATATAGTTTACACTATACTTGGTATATTGTTATTTAGCTGTGATTGAATAGATCAGATTACCACTGCAATTGGGATTATACTATCCTATCCATTCCAGTGCAGTGCCATTGGAATGGCGACCAACTCAGCCCTCAAGATAGAGATATGAGATATTTCGTAGAATGTATTTATTTTAAGTTTCAGTATATAAAAAGCTACTCCCGTATCGCCTCCGCATTGTTTGGAGGCATCTGTATAAATTTTAAAACAGTAGTTCCAATTTTTACAAATTAAGCGGAGGGCCAACGTCAAATATAATGCTTATTTTTTTAATTGGTTGCCACTACCTCGCAAACTAAGCACACCTTATTCATTCGAAAGATTTTTTTCATATTACACAATATTTCAGATGTTTTTTTAAATAATTAAACACCCCTAAACCGGAGGGGCGTCAGAAAATGTGGCCCTTTTGACGAAAAAGGGTATTTTGTAAATAGTATTTTAAGGCAACCTTTAACCACCATGAGTTTGGTGTCATATAAAAGACAACAAAATTATCTAAATTTGATATTAATTTCAACCGAACTGGGATTAATTAATATCGCAATTTTAAGCTTAATAAATTATTTATTTAATTTTCTTTAATTATGTTGATAAAATTCTTTTTTTTTCTTTAAAAAGATGAATTTTATCAAATTTATAGCAACCCAAAGCTTTTGATTTGATTTCGACAAAAACAACATTTTTGCCCATATATAGATCAATTGGATGCAAATTCGTGTATTAGTGTATTGGGGACATGCTTGGCGTGTTTAAATCGAGTTTCAATGATAAGTTTTAAGTAGATTTACAAATCACGGTGGGTTTGGTTTCAAATGATGGACAATTAAAATATCTTCAAGTTGATGTAGAATGTAAAATATAAATTTTGAGCCAAAAATGTGCTTTTAGTGGATATTTTCCCCCCTAATGTTGGCCAGTATCTAGGTATACGATAGTGATTGGACATTTAGTAATGCAGACAGTTCAAAGGATTGGGAGTGCTGAGAGCAATTGATAAATACTTCTATAATCTGCGGTGTTTCAGAAAATGTGGGCATGGATAGATGCCTCCTCCTTCCCCACCCCACCCCCACACACACACACACACACACACACTATTAACTATTCTTAGACACCTCCCTCCATCTGAATGCTTAGTAAAATCTTGTCATGGTAAAGACAAATATTTCAACATAATCAAAGAAAGATAACTACAACAACTAACTACAGATAACAAATCCTGCTCCTGATCTAGCTGTTATTATATAGAAAGCCCACGAGGCTTTCAAAAAAGATGTCTTGAACCCTCATATAAATGGTCAGAATGCCCATAAGACTGACATGCCGGTCTTTTGAATCCTTAAGTAATTTTTCAGTTTTTGTGGTGCACACTCTTTTTAATATATGTTGATATCAAATCTGAGCCAGAAATGTATTTTCTTTTCCATTATTGTAGAAAAAACATATAAAAACGAATAGCATTTACATAACAGAATTGCTCCTGAAGAATGATCTCTATGGCTTTCCACCTTTATTTTTTTTAGTTGCGTTTATATCGCTGATACATTTCTTATTTCAAATTAAAATAAATTATTTGCTTATTTGGTAGAAAACATTTCTTATCTTACAACCATCAGAATACAGTTTATTGCATTGATATTCATTTGTTATATAAATATACATGTATATACAAAAAGCAATGCGTATACAGATTTTATATAATATATAGTTTTATTAAAATAGTGAAAAGGGTCTTACTATCAAATGTGATAAGGGCTGTACTGTGATAACTATCATATAGATCTAGTATCCCATGGGTTCACAGACCAGCGTGATACCCCTAGATTTTTTCTTCGTTATTTTCATTATTTCATTTTCTTTCTCTCTGAGGGGGACCGTGGCCGCTTTGTTCACCTAGGATTCGCCTAAGAAGAAAGTGGTGACATTATGAAAATGCCCCTCGTCTTTCTTTCTAAATTTGGACGACTGCCGATCACACTAGCACAAGTTGACTGTCAACATTAATATATTATGTATTTAGATGCCATTTCAACGAGGTAAAACAAAAAGAAAAAATATGATGGCTATCCACAGGTCCTAAAGCACTGAACTACAATTATTACAGCTTTGTCGAAACATGAAATAACCAGATAACAACAGGACGACAACATCTAGACAGGCCTCTATATTTTTCTACGTTATGTCTTTGACACAAAACTCATTTGATGTTTCTAGGGGCGGACTGGAACTGAAAATTGGTTTTGAATGTTTTACGCGACCAACCTACTCCATATATAAGATGCATGTATCAACTCTGTCCCTGGATGTTTCCTTAGGATACGTGTATCTTTTTTTTTCTACCAAAAATAACAGGTGTTGTCAGTGGAAGCCCCTTGTAAAAAGTAATTGCACATGCGTCGATTGAAAGAGAGAAAAGAGAAGGGGGATGAGGGGTTGACACAACATCAACTCAAAAATTTGATTAAAATGTTAATCTTGCACTTAACGAAAAATCTTCAAAAATCTAATGAGCATTTTTTCTTTCTTTTATTTCTCACTGAATATTCTTTAATCTGGTCAGGACCTTCAAATTCCAGAGACTTGTTTGTATTAATAACTATGTCATTTTCTAATTTACATAAATGCATTCTTTTGTTTAAAACAACAAACAAAAAAATTGTGTGCATCTTACTTGGTGATTCAAACCTCAAACATTCCTCCCACACCCATTTCCATGATAAGCAATGTCTTTATATCTTAATTTCTTTTTAAAAATTCAGAACTAGTTTTCATTCTAAACGAATCCTGTTCGTTTGAATCTTAATTTGTCGTTCGAATTAGGATGGCGGGGGTGGGGTGACTCGTTCTTTAACCCATCCAGGATGTTCCTTTTATATTTCTTGCAATAACTTGTGATATTCAAGCATTGTAAATTTAGCAGATCTGGGGACTTAATAACTCCAAGATTTCTTCAACACTTACCCACAAAATACATGCAAATGCTACTTATCCATCATTTTCTACCGAATTAAGAACTTCTGTGCATTATAATCACGTTTTGGTTGTTAAAATCTCAGATTATTCATGATTATTCCCCAACCTACATGTATTTTTGATCTATCCAACATTTGTTTTTCTAAAGGGAAAATATTGTGCATCATAACTCGTTTGGAAAAAAAATCCCACACACCCGTTCCAATAATCATGATATTTTTTACGAATGTCTTCCGCATTATAGATATTGTTGTAATACTATTTTCAGCCGGATGATTATCTTTTAATGCGCGGAAATAGAAATAAAAGTGATAAAATTATGTATGAAAATATTGCTTCTCAGATGCAATGGCCTTTCACCACACTCTACACTTGCAGAGCTTGTAGATACGTTATTTGACTTCCGCCAGTGATTAACTTGAGAGTCTGATCGATGTTGTATAGAGTTTAATTTCTTTTTGAGATGATAACTCACACACTCACTTAAGCTTCTCATCCGTAATAAAAAAAACGGAATAAGCCTGTATAAACAACATAGATAATTTCAAAGTTATTGCCCACCTTGGTACCAGCTATACACCTCATTAGATTTAATAGTTTCTTACATCTTATCATCAATTCATTCAAGTGTTTACTCCACGTTAATCTTGAATCAACCCACACTCCGAGGGATTTGTGTTCTTTCTGTAAATGAATACTTTCACCATAAATTCAGAGGTCAATGTTATAATTCCATTTCCTTTCGAAAACAACCCCTCTCGATTTTGAGGACGAGAGGTGCATGCTCCATCTATCACACCAATTTTCGATCAAGCCCAGGGATGTTTGCAACTTCCTTTTTATGAATTTCACGTTTCTGTGAAGTAAAAAAATATGTCGTCGGCAAAAATTGACATTTCTAAAGTATCTTGTGTTTTATGTAGATAGTTTATCATAAAGTTAAAATGTAAGGGGCAAATTACACTCTCTTGGGGTATTCCTATTTTACATTTGTTCTTATATGTTATGCGGTAACCAATCCTTACGCGATTCACTCCATTAGACATAAAAGCATGAATTCCATTTTAAAATCATACATGTGAATATAATTCATAAACGTTACATTGTCTCCGCACCATATCATAATCCTTCTCAATACATGTACCAAGAAATAACACAAAGGTATGTTCTGTATTCGCCATTACTATATTTATATATGTTTCTAGTTTTATGAAGTGGTCGGTTGTATTTTTTGTGCATAAGTCCTCATTGTATAAGTTTAATTATATTCTTCCTTTTAATGTTTCACAAGTCGTTCCATTATCTTACATAATATTGGTGTCAGAGAAAAAGGTCGCTATGATGGAGGATATGAGGCTTCTTTTTCCTTTTTTAATACCGGAATTTGTACAGCTTTTGGAAACTTCCTACAATGGTCTTTTTATTAATATATTTTGGCTTTCGAAAGGCAGGTGTTGTTTTCGATTCCTCTTTTGTCAATGTAAATTTTAACATCCCTATAAAGAACCGTTTGTACATAAAACGATTTTTCTTCTTTCCTGCTTTCCTGTAGTCGGAAGCGTCTGAACATTCTTTGACCCACCAAGGTACTGGTTGTTTTACCTTTCAATTGTGTCTTACCTTTTCGGATAATTGTCTATAGCAGGTAAAATTATACTAATATATTTCTGGTATTCCTTTTTACAAAGCTTTATTTGATTGTCTACTTCCAATTTATATACTATCTCATTCATATTCTCGAGAGATGTACTTACCTGTAAATTTGTATTTTCTTTCTCGTTTGTTTTAAATTTTCTTTCCTTGGGGGATTCCGTGAAGTAACGGGAAGTTCAAAAATAAAAACGAAGGGGTCACTTCCAAAACTTTGTTTAAGGACAGACCAACTGCCAAGACTGGCTAGATCTTTTGATATATGCGTTAAATATAAACAAGTGAACCGTCCTGTGTGTGGGTCTATTTTCATTGGGGTGCCCTCATTGAGCAGGACGAAATCATGCCTATGCATAAATTCTCACACTAGTCTACCGTTTGCATCTATATACATTTATTTCAACACTATCCCCATAGGGGAATGTGTATTATCAATATTTTTTTTTTGCAATGTAAAACATGTCATCTTACGTAGATGCTAGTATTTTCCAGTAAGGGTTATAAAAACATAAAAAAGAAGGCGCGATTGCGTATTCATGATCTTCTGGTGTTTTCAAAACTTGAAACGTAACTGTCTTTGGCATGTATAATGCTCAACCTAACTCGCCTCCTTTTTCTGTTTCTAGGTACCGAAATATATTCTAGAAATGTAATGATGTTAGAATCATCACACAACGTTCCCTGTAGCCAAGTGACACCCGGCTTGTCCTCTTCACAAGCGTTGTTTTTTATCATTTTGTTGTAAAATTCAAAGCCAAAGGTGTTTGTGGATTGAGCAATCCATTGAAACACTCTAATATTTTATTTCGTAGAATTTTTGAAGTCGCCTTCAAGTTCTTTTTCTTTCAAATGCCAATAATACTGGTTGGAAGATTTTCATTTCACCGTCGATTTTCTTTTTTAATCTTTTTACGGCAACAACTTTGTATTTCCAAAGCAAATTCCAGAACTTCCTCCTTTTTTACATCAGTTTTCTGGACTGGTCATATGGGGTAACGTTACTTTATTTCCTGTTTTGCCACTTGTTTTCCATCTTTACCGACTATCTTTAGAAGTTTTCTTCTCCTTTTTATCTTACCGATTTGTCCTATTTCTTGGTGTAAGAATTTGGTTTTTTTAACTGGGTTAATTTATGAGATATTTTGATTTATCCCTTCTAAGTTCAATGATATGCTTTTCTCAGTGGTTGATTCTACAAAAGTACTACTTGTTATTTGTCTCTTCCTCTCTGAGTGCCCGTGTTTTTTCCTCTGGAAAGGTACATGTGCGATCCTCCATCATCATCAACATCATCAGTCATTTCTCAGTATTATCCTCAGTTACTGTTTCGTTTCCTTATTTTCTTTCCAATTCAACCCTAGATCTATGTCCAACCATGGGACTTTTATTTCTACCAGTAGGCTCTCACTCTTCATCCAAAGACAAGGAATATGGATCCTGATAGTGATGGTGACTCATACAGTGGTAGTGATTCTGGGGTAGTGCTCTTGTTATAAATGGCCGTCGCAATTTCCTCATATGCCTCATTTCCTAAAGACTCAACCATATTGATACATTTAGAGGTAAACTTTAATCCATCGGGTAAGTGCAGTAATAAGTAGACATAAGAATAATAATAGCTCGTTCTACATAGCGCTTTTTAGGACCGCAGGCCCTCTCAAAGCGCTTTACAGGCTTACCTGCACACAATGTAGGCACATTCTCCACTCCCTGGGGAGCGTTCCAGCCAGGCGCACACTTGCTCATCTTACCACATTAACTTTCACATCCTACCGGGTACCCATTTAACACCTGGGTGGAGAGTGGCAAATGTAGATCAATGTCTTGCCAAAGGACATAAGTGCCGCGGCGGGACTTGAACCGCGGACCTTGTGATCCACAGTTCGGTGACATATCCACTCGACCACGACACCTCTACAAACATGTTAATGTTAGTGAAAGGCTGGAATGATACGCCAATTGACTAGGTCTTACCTCCAGGTGCAAATAAAGTATCTGTCTGCTAAAGTTCTGCCTCTGAACTTCTGAAGGATATTCCTTTCCCACTCGCCCAAATTCCTGCTTAGATTCGGCTAATCATTTCAGCAGTAGCATCTCTATGCCATCTCCTCGAGGTCCACTTGGCGTGAGTGGACTCCTTTCCCGCAAATTTCCCTGGCGGTAGGCTCGGGTTTTGTTCGCTAGGTCCTCGTACTTTCTATGAAAGGACGCTGTCTGCTGGAGCTAGATGTTCACGCGTGTTACTGGTATTTATGCAGTAATGCAGGGTACTTCGCTGCGCCATTCTGATTGGCCGTTTATCGGAAGTGGGCGTGGCTTGTGGTTGCGTGCGGTAAACGTTTGTAATTGAAGTTCTAACGTGCAAAGTCTTGGTCTAAGCAGGGAATTGAACTCCCTAGGCCTTATAGTACGGGAGCCAGGGGGGGTCAACCTAGCTGGAAGGGAAACCAATTTTCATGTCCACAGATGTAAAGATCGCATAGCTCCATATAACAAATCGACCGTCTGGCATGTTCTAAGTGGTGGGTGTGGCCAGGGGAGCCCCCCCCAAAAAGCGGCCCTTTTAACGACAAATTAGTATTTTGTAAATAATATTGTAAGGAAACCTTGAACCACCATGAGTTTGGTGTCATATGAAAGAAAATTAAATTATCTACATTTTGATACCTATTTCAACGAAATTAAGATTAATTTACATAGCAAATTTAAGTTAAAAACATGATTTTGGGTGATTTTTTCGAAATATTGAATTTTATCAAAAAGATTATTTTCCATATATCAAAATTGGAGAGGTGCATTTTTCATAACTTTCCAGGAATTTGCTTATGTACAATGACAATATCCTGTGCGAGGAAGAGGCTTATATATTTTTCAATAAAAAGTTATAGCAATCCAAAGTCATTGATTTGATTTCCACAAAAACAACATTTTTGCCCACATGTGTATTAACTGTATGCATTACGTGCATTAGTGTATTAAGGACCTATTTGGTGTGTTTACATCGAGTTTTAAAGATAACTTTAACTAAAACCTCTTATCACCATGTATTTGGTGTCAAAAGATGGATAATTAAAATACCTTCATCCTGATATCAATTTCAATGAGTGATGTAGTGTTTGAAATATAAATTTTGAGCCAAAAGGTGCTTTATTGTAGATATTCCTCTGATTTTGGCCAGTATCTCGGTATATTAACTGGACAAAAGTGATTAGACATTTAGTAGTGCAGAAAATTCAAAGGATTTGGAGCGCTGAGTGCAATTGATAAGTTCTTCTTCTGTACTCTGGGCTGTTTCAGGAGATGTGGACATTGGCAGTTGCCTCCCCCAGGCGCGGATCCAGGGGCCAGGGGGCCTTGCCCCCCGCCAAAAAGAGAGAGAGAGAGAGAGAGAGAGAAGGAAAAGAAGGAAATGAAAAGAAGAGAGAAGGGAAAGAAAGAAGAGTGGGAAAGAAAAGGGAAATAGGAGATCGGGGGCGAAATGGCCTTGCCTCCCAGGTTGTTGCCTCCCCCAGCAACAACAAAAAGAGAGAAGGAAGGAAAGGGAAAGAAAAAAGAAAAAGGAGATAAAGGGAATGAAATAAAGAGGACGAAGAAAAGAAGGGGATATCAGTTGCGATTCTCCCGCCAACAAGTTGTGGATCGGGGATGGGAACCTAAAGGCCCTTGCCTTCCCCCTCCCCTGCCAAAAAGAAGGGGTGAAGGGAAATGCAAAGAGGAGAGCTAAAAGGGAACAAAACGAGGAAGAAGAAAAGAAAAGGATGAAAACAATTTTAATACCTACTCCTGAGCTTACGGGGCTCTGCCCCTGAATCCACCTAGGGCCCTGAGGCAGGCCCTTGGATGCTAATCTGATCGTAATCAAATGCCTAAAATCCCTGAGCTTCCGGGGGCTCTGCACCCTGGACCCCACCTAGGGCCCTAAGGCGGGTCTCTGGATGCTCATCTGACCGCAATTTAATGCTTAAATCCCTGAGCTTCCGGGGCTCTGCCCTGGACCCCACGCCTATTAGTGACCTGCTAGACTGGAGTCAAAAATAATAATACGCTTAATACGCTTGAAATGATCAGTTGTAGCACATTTACTAGCTTGAACTTGCAAAGTATTACATGCAGATTTCCATTTCTTCTTTTCTTTTGCCCACATCCCAATTAAAATTCAATAAATAGAAGTAATCAAAGATTGTCTATGACAGTGTCCCTGGTGGAACTGTAACTCGAACGCTGTTTCAAAGGAAACAATCTACGACAAGTTTGCATTTTATTTTATTCTAATTTAAAAAATGTTATTCTATGTTAAAAAGACCATATGGTTTATGCAACGGGCATGATAGAACTCTAATGTAGACGGTGATGTGTTACTAAAATTATTAGCTGGTACCTAATGACATTTTCCAATCATCAAATCGTGAGATCCTTAGAAGTTCAAGGAGTTAGTAACGATTTAAAGTTATTCATGGCTAAGCAGAAAAGATTTCAAATTGATCTCAATTGTAGTTGTGGAACTTCCTATTTGAAACACACAAAGACTAAAACTTAGATTCAATCGAATCAAGTAGTTTCATAATGTTCCTTCGATCTTTGTACCGAATTACTTGTAATCGAGAGAAAAAATAACTTTGCATACCTAGCCGAAACTATTTTATGAGAAAAGTTTATGTCATTCTAATCTAATCACAATAGGAATCATGCGGAGTATTGGTTGCTCACAAGCATACACATGTTTTCTTAGTAGTCAGGAAAAATAAACCATTAAAGCAAACATGGCGATATTATATTATATTCATGTTGATCGATGCACAAACTTGTCTTGGTCATGGGCAAGATTATGACAAGCGGCTGGAAGGGGTGGGGTGGGGTAGGGGAGGGGGCAGGAGGCGCGGATCCAAGATTTCTTAGGGAGGGCCCAAATTTGAAATTGTGCGAGCCAAATATTGGTACGTAATGGTGACCACTGGAGCAGTGGCGTAATGAGCAAAATCGTTTGGGTGGGGCAGAAGAAAAAAATCCGCATCACCACCACTCTTACATGTAGGCCCCCCGCTGAACGTTTCTCAAAGTGGGTGGGGGAGGCTAAAGTATTTACGATCATGAAGAGCGTAGCGTAAATGGGCGTTGGGTCTAAGCACCGGCGGGGTCAAGGGCGGAGCCCCAGGAAGCTCGGGGCGTATGGGCATTTAATTACGGTCAGATGGCATTTTTATACTTTATTTGTGACACTGGCAGGACAATAATTGGCGTTTGGTCCAGGGCGGAGCCCCGGAAGTTTAGGGTTTGGGGCATTAAATTACCGTCAGGTGAGCATCCAGGGACCGCCTTAGGGCCCTAGGTTGGGTCCAGGGGGCAGAGCCCCCGTAAGCTCAGGGGTTTTAGGCATTTGATTACGGTCAGATGAGCATATTTTGATACCTTATTTGTGACTCTGGCAGGTCACTAATTGGCGTGGGGTCCAGGGGGCGGAGCCCCCGGAAACTCAGGGGTTTTATGCATTACGATCAGATAAGCATCAAAGGGCCTGCCTTGGGGCCCTAGGTGGATTCCAGGGGACAGAGCCCCCGTAAGCTCAGGGGTAGGTATTAAATAACGGTCAGATAAGGGGAGGCAAGGGCCCGCCCCCGATCCACACCTTGTTGGCGGGAAAATCACTCATGATCTCCCTACCTTTCTTCTTCCTCTTTTTTCCTTTCCCTTCTTTCTCTTTTAAGTTTGCAGGGGGGAGAGGGGCAAGGGCCTTTCGGTCCCCCCGATCCATACATTGTTGGCCGAATTAATCGCAACTGATCTCCCCTTGTTTTCTTCTTCCTCTTTTTTGTTCCCTTTTAGCTCTCCTCTTTCCCTTTCCTTTCCCCCTTTTTATTTTTGGCGGGGGGGGAGAGGCAATGGCCTTTAGGTCCCATCCCAGATCCACAACTTGTTGGCGGGAGAATTGCAATTTTTTTTTCTTCGTCCTCTTTATTTCATTCCCTTTATCTCCCTTTTTCCTTTTTTCTTTCCATTTCCTTCCTTCTCGCTCTTATTGTTTGCTGGGGGGAGAAGACAACAACCTGGTAGACAAGGCTCTTTCGCCCCCGATCTCCCGTTTTCCCTTTTCTTTTCTGCTTCCTCTTCTTTCTTTCCCTTTCTCTCCTCTTTCCCTTTCCCTTCTTTTCCTTCTCTCTCACTCTCTTTTATTCTTTGGGGGGGCCTAGGCCCCTGCCCCTGGATCTGCGCCTGGGGAGGCAACTGCCAATGTCCACATTTCCTGAAACATCCCAGAGTACAGAAGAAGAACTTATCAATTGCACTCAGCGCTCCAAATCCTTTGAACTTTCTGCACTACTAAATGTCTAATCACTTTTGTCCAGTTAATATACCGAGATACTGGCCAAAATCAGAGGAATATCTACAATAAAGCACCTTTTGGCTCAAAATTTATATTTCACACACTACATCACTCATTGAAATTGATATCAGGATGAAGGTATTTTAATTATCCATCTTTTGACACCAAATACATGGTGATTAGAGGTTTTAGTTAAAAGTTATCTTTAAAACTCGATGTAAACACGCCAAACAGGTCCTTAATACACTAATGCACGTAATGCATACAGTTAATACACGTGTGGGCAAAAATGTTGTTTTCTGGAAATCAAATCAATAACTTTGGATTGCTATAACTTTTTATTGAAAAGAGATATAAACCTCTCCCTCGCACAGGATATTGTCTTTGTACATAAGCGAATTCCTGGAAATTTATGAAAAATACACCTCTCCGATTTTGATATATGGAAAATAATCTTTTTTGATAAAATTCAATATTTCGAAAAAAATCACCCAAAATCATGTTTTTTACTTACATTTGCTATGTAAATTAATCTTAATTTCGTTGAAATAGGTATCAAAATGTAGATAATTTAATTTTCTTTCATATGACACCAAACTCATGGTGGTTCAAGGTTTCCTTACAATATTATTTACAAAATACTAATTTGTCGTTAAAGGGCCGCTTTTTGGGAGGGGCTCCCCTGGCCACACCCACCACTTAGAACATGCCAGACGGTCGATTTGTTATATGGAGCTATGCGATCTTTACATCTGTGGACATGAAAATTGGTTTCCCTTCCAGCTAGGTTGACCCCCCCTGGCTCCCGGACTACCTGGGGAGCTAATATTGAATCACGGTGGTGTAATTCCTACCCTAGATAAAATATTTTAAAAGATTTGTATACAGGGTTGAGGAAAAGATTTTCCGTCACTACGTCACAGACACAGTTGAAGAGCCCATACCTTCAGTTATTACAAGTTTCAAAAATGCATAACTTTCTCCTTCTTTATCCTATTTCATTTAAACTTTGACCAGTCTACCTCTCTGATTTTCTGCTTTCCTCTAGAGTACTTTGCTATAAAGGTTGGATTTAAGAAAATCCGTATACTGAAATAAAATGGGAAAAATATCAACCTGCAACTACTAGAAAGTGGCAGGTACAGAATGCATTGACTCAAACTTGTGAGTGAATACTGTCATGACCACGATTAAAATTTATCATAATAAATACTTATGATTAATAACAAAATACTTAATAATAACTATTCTAAATATCTTAAATATCCTACTCAGCAACAATGAGAAATGAAACTTACTCGGGTATTGACTATTCCGTTTATCCAAAAACTGGTTAACATGACCACAAACATTTTAATAAAATGCTAAGTTATTTTTTTTTAACGATTGTAACTCGAGTTTATTGACTGAAAAATACGCAACGAAGAGCTTGATCACAGTAATGTTAACATTTCATCGTGTGGTATAACATTCCGAAATGTATGAAATTTTGTTTTGTAGGTAATTAAAAACAATCATTATTTATCTTCTTCCAACATTTTAGATTTTGTCTTCGAAATAAAACAGAGCAGACAGTGCACTTTTAGTTCCTTTGGCCAACCTTCGAATTGCACATATGTGTCTGTATGTACAGTATGTCCGTCACTTACCGCTGACGATCTCCAGTTGTACAGTAAGTATTGAGTATGCATGTTTTATATAACATTTGAAAAGCGTTTATGAAGCAACAAAATGGTTTTCAATTATTAAACTTTTTTTTTTACTGACCACAACTGCTGCTTTGTGTAGGCTTTTTTTAAATCGCTTTTTAAACTCTTTTTTTCACGTTCTTAAAATATCTTACAATAGCTGACAGGTAAATATTGGCAGGAACAAAATTCCAGTTATGTTCTTCAGGATTACCTTTAAAAAAATAAAGTAAAATTAGACATTAGAATACATCGGATGAGGGAGAAAGGGTGTAAATACTCACTTGTGACTGTATATTAATTTTCTCACCTCGCTTTTGTGGGGGCCCCTTCCCTCTAAAATACCTCTTTTGGGGGGCAATACCATCCATACTTTAAAGAAGAAAAAACGTATCTCCGCCACTTAATAATTTTCATCTCTTTACATAAAACAGATAAATGTGCTTATCTTCGTCTACGTAACCTACAAGCTTGGCTTGAATTCACCTGTTGGCTTTACTGCCTATACAAAGATGAGTAATTCATTCTTGTCCAATACAAAATCGACAGCTATGTACTAATGTAGAAGTGACTTGTCAATTCTCCTTGAACAATATTGGAGAGAAACAGAACTATTCACATGATGACGGCCTACGTGCACGACGTGTCTGGGTATGATAATCATATCAGGGTAATCAGTGCCACTATTTACATATTTCTAATCAACAAACTTGTCTGTGTAAACGATGTATTCATTTGCAAATTTTGATGATTACCTGATATCGCTTAAAAATGAACATGGACAAAGTTTCGTTGATTTGGTTTAATATTAAATTGACTACGTCACATCATAGATTTTATCTCGCAATTTCGCTACCTTTGTACTGTGTTTGCCATGACACGACTTCGTTATAAAGTGTAAAGAAGATCATGTAAAGCAGCAGATGAGGTTTCACTTTAAATGCGCTTAGTTGCACGTACGAATCAATAAGCCTATAAAGGCAATTAGCCCATACGCCAACAAAACCCATAGCTAGTACTAGTAGCAAATAAATAGTTGTGACACGCGCGTATAAATAGCTACACAAAAATTAGAGCGGACTCTGGTCGTTTTAAACAGATTATCTCTGAGTGAGCACGCCCACTCACCCTACAAATTCACCTACTCGAAAAAAACATCCCACAAATCTGCCAAAATCTGCTGAAGTTCACTGGACCGTTCTCAGGATGTGTATTCGTGCGCAATTATCTTGTATACATAGCTAGTGTGTAAGCGGGCATGCACGTCGCTAATTAGACGTGCAAATAGAGAACAGTCCAGAGCAGTGGACTATGCGACACCCGACAGAGTGCCATTATAATTTTGTGTGTGCAAACAAGTTCTTGCTGAAGTCGAACCATATAATCTTATAAATTTATATAGTGCATATGTCATATGACTCATAATTATATAACATATTTTCCTACTCTGTTGTGTTTCATTATCTTGGAAGCTCTTTATTAGATACATTGAAACCATTATTATTTGTATTATTATCATCATCATCATCATCATCATCATTATTATCAGTTTGTCCATAACCTAATGTTCAGTTGGTTTATGAAAGAGACACCGGACTTCATCCAGAAATCTAGGATCACGAGTTTGTGTAATGGTTTCAATTAACAAGTCAACTTCTAAACCGTCAATCGTCTAAATTCACCGTCCTTCTTTTCTTAGTAAATCTAAGACCTTAATATGAGCTAGTGTTCCAAGCAGGCTCACTTTCCGTATTGTTTCAAATGTCACGTCGATTCCAAGATCAACCAGGAAGTTATTATGTCTTGTTGTTAATGTTTTCAAGGTTTACCTTATCGAATTATCCTTGTCTTCGCCTTCCATATCTTTTTAGTTCCCGCAGGGGCGGATCCAGCTTTTATAAAGGGGGTTGGGGTGGTATGCGAGGAGCGTAGCGACCGAGTCCAAGCGAGCGGAGCGAGCGAGGGAGGGTGGGAGGGGGTGTCCCCCCTCCCACAGTAGGGAAAATTTTTGAAAATCTGTGTGTGAAAATGGCGTTTTCTTGCATCTAAAACACCACTATTTTTGGTATAGAGGTCGTTGCCAAATTAACCCCCATGAAAATTTGTAAAATTAAGTTGCATTTTCCTGCAATGTAAGGCCAGTTAACAACACAGATACAAAGAATTGGGGACCTTGGAATAAGCACTGTTAGCCTAATACTTTTATTATGAACAGCTTGTCACTGATACTCACTGGCAAATCTCAGTCAAATATGATGGACTGGCAGAAGAGACGCCTTGGATGTTTCTGTACAAATCCCTGAACTATTTTGCTGGAACTTAGCTGCAGGGTTGCCTGGTAGTGGGCGCTGGATGTGTTTTATTTACTCAAATTGTAGTATTACAACACGTCCGTATTACACCCCCATGTATGGTAATTTACCCTGTATGCCAACTTTTTTGCATGATTCAAACATACCTTCCAGTAAAAAAAGATGCGAGACTGGATTGCCGCAACTTCTTTGCCCTGTTTGCTTCCATATTGCTTGTCACTACACTCAGACCAGACTGATAAAAAGTGAGCAACTTGAACAAGTAATCCAGGAAATGAGCAGCCCAGCTCAGCGTGCGTTGCTAGGTTAAATCTTCACAAAATCCCCACCCAAACGACACTTAAAATATCCCCAAAGTTGCCAAATTTTGACAGAAAATCCCCAAATTCGTTTTTCATAAAACTCAATATTATTTTCATTCCCAAATATTTATTTTTCATCCCCAAAGACTTCAACAATCCCCAATTTTTTTTTTTTTTTAATGTGGGGATTTTGGGGATGAGAATCGGCAACGCTGGCCTAGCTTGTCACTTCGGCGGTGGCCCGTGTCCTCAAAAAGCTGATGGGGGGCAAGGGACTCTGTGACATTTGTTCGCCCAACCCCTCCCCAAAAGAAATAATAATAATAATAATAATAATAATAATAATAATAATAATAATAATAATAATAATAATTATAAATGAAATAAATACATAGAAATAGAATAAAATAAAATTACAAGTTTAAAAAAAAAGATAAGATTTAAAAAATGGTCCCAGTTTTTTTTGGGTTGCAACCCCCAACCCCTCTAGATCCGCTTCTGATTCCCATTCCAGATCGTTGTACTTCAACCTGTAATTTTGTCATCCTCTTTATTAAAAAGCTCTCCAGGAAGTGCAATGTCCATTATAGGACATTCCGTCCCCTTCTTCTTTCTGAAAACGATGTCTGGACTTATATCATCTTGTTTGTTTAGACTTTGAAATCTCATATTCATTCTCGAATACTGGTTGCGCATTGAGTTGAGATTTGAATACCTATGGAACTGTTCTTATGTACTCGGTCTCAATATTCTTCTTCATATCTTAATGTTTTACCGGATCTTTCTCGAGTGCGCCTTGATATTATGTAATTTCCACCTATCAATGGCTGTAATCTCTCCTCCATTTGGCATTCTGAAGGTGCTTCCCTTAGTTGAATTATTATTTGTTTAGTATTGGGTGATTTATTATCATTATTATCATTATTATCATCATTTTTTTTAAATTGTTATTAGCATTATTATTATCATTATCTTGTTGTTATTAATATGGTCATCATCAGAATCGTGAGAATCATATTCATCATAATCTTAATTTCTTTTATTCCCCCCTCTCCTCTTTTTTGTTTCTCACACTCCGTCTGTCTTTACCATCTTTACGCAACACGATAGTAAACACTTTCGAAAAATCAGCCTAACGTACGCAATTTTAATAGCGTTTTTGTTGCATGTACCAATCAAGAAGCCTATAAAGGCAATTAGCCCATACGCCATATGCAATCGGATACTGAAATTGCCCTTAATTTGATTTTTCGAAATTAGTTACGATCATGTTACGGGATGTTGCCGAAATATAAATTGTCTGACATCAGTATCTAGCCATGGGTGAACCCCTTCTCTTCCTAATGGTAAATTCCCAGATGAATATCAATAAAGGTTGCACGGGTCTTCACCATGGGGGCTGCCCAGATTCATTTTAACCCCTCCCTACCTAATATCGTTTCCAGATAATTTATATAGAGCGCCATCTATTGTTATTTAGCTCAGCAAAATTTGAAAATCAACATCGTCCGTGATGGTCTTCCCGTTACGTTTCTCTTTCTTTCTTGTTCTAAAGATGTGTTACATTCTCTTACATCCCCCTCTCTCTCTCTCTCCCTCTCTCTTTCTATCTCTCTCTCTCTCTCCCTCCCTCTCTCTCTCTCTCTCTTTTATTCTCTTTGCACGTTGATCTATAGTGAAGAATATCATCATGCAGGGGCGTATATGCATAATTATTATAAAAAAGAGGAGCCGCTGTACGCCCTACCTGCTCCGTCTACGGGAAGATTTTATCTCATGTTCGTAGATAAGTAATGAGTACATGTATTATACCAATAGCTGGCTATATAGTGGTCGCTCCTTTTTCACTCAAAGACAATGGATGCCTAGAGTGGAGGCGACAGAGCGCCCTCAATAACATGCATAACCCCAAAAAATGGAATGGATGTTTCTCGTTTGAGATGATCATCGCACTCTTTCTTTCTTGATCTATAATTGATTTACATTATTCTCTCTCATCCCAACCGTCCAATGGTCAATTTTTTTGTTTGTCTTTTACTCAATGACAGCAGATGCCGATAGCGGAGGCGATAGAGAGCCACCAAAAATATGCTGAGCAGAAGAGCCAGTGGTGGAATTCATGTATCTTGTCTGTGATGTTCTTTCCAGTCTTCCCGTTCTATAATTGCCCTCTTCATGATTGCGTCACGATCCACTCACTGAATTGCTAATCTGAGATCCGCATAGTTAATGATCTCATATTTCAAACATAACATACATAGGCCTAACTCTCTTATTATTCTTCTGATTTATATCAAACTTTCGCCATTCCTTTTCTCTTATTTTTCTGCTTTCATACAAATGCACTTATAGCTTGGATTAATCTTTATATTTTCCATAAGCTCATCCCAGACATAATGGTAGTATGCTCCTTCTGGTGATAAATTAATCATTCCGTCCACCCATCATCCATGAACTATTCGGTCGCCAGACATAAGAATATTTTCCCCCTATTTTTTCATCGAAAATGGGTCTGTTAAGTGGTAAATACAAGAGCGGTTCTAAAGGGGGCTTAGGGCTCAACTACCACCCGAAAAAATCTTTTAGGTCCCTAATAAAAATTCCTGATTATGAATTCATTTATAAGGCAAGGCACATGTCGAAAATGAAAGCAAGACACCACCTTTCCCAGCCGCCCTCAGCCACACACACAAAAAAAACGCCCGACATCCATGTCTCTTCCGATTATGTGATAGTAAGTGAATTTTTGCTATTTCTGTTTATTGCAAATTTGAAATTTGCTTTTTTTCAATCTCTGTTACACGGTAATTGTGATTTGGTTATCCTTTGTTTAAAAAAGATGAGAGTGATCTTGTTTGTTTTTATTGAATTCAAATATTCAATAGGCCTAACGCACTAGCATGCATATTTTGTGAACATTAACTCATCGTTGATGTGAATTGATTTAGATTATAGTGTGCATAAATTGAGGGAGTAATGTCATTAGGATTTTCCTGCATATCGTCTGTTTAGAATCAGATAGGCATTAAATGTGTTTAAGTGTATGAGTTTAGGCCCTTTTGACTCCACGCAGACCATATGTTATTATATATTTAATTGTTGTTCAAATGCATTTTACTAGTTTTTTAGAATGTAATATTGAGATAATCCGGAAATTTACTGAGTTTTGTGATAAATATCGTAAAGCGACAGTACTTCTACAGGATCAATCGTCATGATGGAACTGTGTCGCATTCTCCACGGTACGATTAATTTAGTCATTTCCTCTGATTTGTCACACAACTCCGCAAACACACACAAACGGAACGCTTCCCACCCTACACCTTGGCACAAGAGGACGCCCCTTATTTTCAAAGTTCATTAGCCTGACCCTGACAGGACGAAGAGGCGGATATTATTCAGTTATAACATTTTCTTTTTTTCGAACCTCTTATACCAACTGACTACAATGTCTATCATCTGTTACAAATCGAAACTGCAATTAACCTAAATTTGATAGTGGTGTGCACTAACAGTGACCTCGACCAATGACCTCGTTCAATGACCGCAATTATAATTATTTTAAAGTGACTAACGTGACACCTCGTTGGTAACAAATCAATTTGTTTGCTAATGTTGCTTGTTTTAACTTTGTATATCATCCTATGTTAAGGCCTTCTTGCCCACCTATTATTATTGTTACGTCCTTCATCATTGCAACCACTTCAATAAAATATTAGTTTTATTCAGGGGAATCTATAATCTACAAGCTGAGCTTTTTAATAGGTTCCCCACATTTCACCTTGTATAACCTACTATTCAATACAATTAATTTCGACGTCTTTACAAAGATTTGATTATATAATGTGTTACTTCTAGTATACCTCATTATGTTTTAATCTTGTCAATTATGTAAACTCTTTTTTGTGAAATGTGAAATAAACTTGAAACTTGAAACTTGAAACTCCTTTTTAATGTCAAAACAAAAATGATACACTTTTAAAGTTTACAGTTGGGTACTAGCTAGTTATGCGATTACATTATCAAAGACAAACCTTCTGGAAGCCATTGGGGATTTTCGATTCGATTATGGTACACACGGAATGATGGATAATGGAAGGTTTGGGATGATTCAAAAGATAGAAAAATTGTGAAGTGCAATACGCTTACGTACACTAAAAAAAGAAAGACCAGCGGTAAACCGCCAAGGTTAACCCAGACATAATTATGTGAACAAGCCTTAAGAAGCAAGGGTGGGGCCTGTAATGCATGGATCAGAGAAGGTCCTTCTTAACTCTTTGCCCGCTACGTTCGGCTAGCGGAACATACAGCGGGCTGCCAACTTCGACTCAAGTCACATTTCATTCACAATACACACGGAACGCATTTAATTCTATTGTACGCACACACACACAATAGTAACGCGTGCTTCGCATTGTATACACATCACACTTCATTGCGCCGCTTCATTGCACCGCTTCATTGCATCTTTTCAATGAACTAACTCAGGACATAAACCTCCATAACAAAGTATTAGATATAAGAGGTATAGAATACCCTTCTAAACGAAAACTTGGATACAAAATGTATAGTTGATAATCTCAAAATTTATGATAATATACATTACAAAAATGATACCATTGGCAAGACTATTAATTTCTATACAATATTGCTACACAAAGTTTTTATTACAGTACACCAATCAAAAGTTATTGCGAGTTGAATAAGCATAGTCCATGCAGAACCCCTCCTAAGGTGGCACCCTAAAAACAATGTGGCACAGGGGGGATTGTGTACGTGGCGGGCAAAGAGTTAATTATTATTGTCAATTCCACCTTTAAATAAAAAGAAAACTCTCTCACATAAGTGTATCATGATTGTGTCGCCATATATTGCTCGAAATTCTTTCTGGCTGTCGCTTCCGAAAAAGGCCAAACTTAAATGAGGGACACAAATCAGTTCTTTTGAAGTTATTTAGACAATAGTCAACGGGAAGACCACCCGCAAATGAATTTCACATTTAGGGCATTGAAACGTTCCTGTTTGAAACACAACAGTTTGTTTATTCGCTACATCGTTTTCAATTTAATATGGTTTATCAAAATACAGAGTAGTAGTCTAGGAAATAATTGCACAATGTTTACAATGAAAATTGGTCTTAGAATAGGATCATCCATTAAAACAAAAAAGGAAAATTAATAAGTTGTTACAGTACATAATCATTGCAAATCAACATCAAACTTCAATAGAGGTATAAAGCTTTGGAAACAAAACGTTCATTACAATTATTCAAAATATAAGATAATGATATACGATATTCCTGTAAACAAGGCCCATGAATGCTATGGATCATTTGTAATGATAATTTGGTTTTTACCCATCCAGGGTAGCCACATCAGTAACTAATAATGGTTTTCCTGTGGGCCTTACACTTATGACTATTACCCAGCGTCTGTCAGGGACAAATAATTTATTGATACACCAGGGGGTGTTTCATAAAGCTGTTCGTAAAGTTACGCATGACTTAAATATGAAAAGCCAAATGGGATGATCAATCATTTTTAACTGCATCAACTAAAGTTGAACTGTGCAGATATAGATCTAGATTAACTTTCTTATTATAACAAACATTTTTAATGCAAAGTATTTTTTTGCCATAATATAATTGAGATTATTGGAAATATAGTGACACTTTGTTAAAACATCAGGAAAAACTTTGGGCATCCTATCTGGCACTTCATATTCAAGTCGTTCGTAAAGTCATGCGTAACTTTACGAACAGCTTTATGAAACACCCCCTGGATCGACAGGGGCAAATGCGGCAATGTGTCCAAGGATGTAGCACTGAGCAAGGATTAAACCCGTGACCTCTTGTGCGAGGATCACGAGCCTTTAACCATATCCCACGGTGCTCCCAAAGATAATTATGCTTTAATCATTGTATCAGGAATCAATTTGGAACAAGATTTTGCCACATCTATGGCCCGAATTCACAAAGGAGGTTTAAATTTAACCCATGGTTTAAACCCTCATTTACATAACCCATGGTTTAAAATAAGCGCAAATAGAGGCGTACCTTGCCTTGCGCGCGTCTAATATTGGACCTCTGACTTGTGTCGCGCTTATTTTAAACCATGGGTTATGTAAATGAGGGTTTAAACCATGGGTTAAATTTAAACCTCCTTTGTGAATTCGGGCCTATGACGTTATTTCAGATGAATTATACTTTGAAGTTATATGAAAGAGAGAAAATCACATTTTATGAATATAACTGAATTCTCCAGACACACTTTAATAGACTACAAGTTTTTTCTAGTAAAGTATCGTAATTACTCATTTGTAAGTATAATATTTTTACCTTTATGTAAGTACAGTGTAAAATCATTTCAATTTGATTAAATTTGTTGAAAGGTTATCGCAATGTGAATTTACATGGATTATAATGCTTTTTCTCAAAGAAATTTGACAAATTGACAAAAAGGAAATAACAAATAAACATCTAATATAAAATATAAACACTTGGTCCACAACCAGAAAGTCATTCAAACTAGTTTTTATATGTTTCAAGATTATTTCTGAGAGTATGAGAGATGGGTAGAAAATCAATAAGTGCAGGGCGAGAAGGGAAAATAAAGAATAGACAAAAACAAGATAGAACAAAAATAGAAAATACGCAATCCAAGCCCAGATACAGCATTCAGCGCCCCCTAAGCTGAATACCATATTATTGCTCATGCCATTATGAACGGGGACATAAGGCAAAATGTCGCAATCATCATGGTATTTTTAACGCTACTGTCTCAACAATAAAATAACAAAATTAAACAAATCATAATTAAATATAAATTCTAACCGAATGCAACGCATTAATAAACAAACAATAAGTTTGAATGAGTAGCAACTGCCGAATGATTCTGATAGAAAGTGTATCATTGTAATACTAATAAGCAAAATAAATCTTGACTTTGAATGGACCGGCCATTTAACAGGCAGCCCATGAGACCGACAATCTCGATGTAAATGTGAACCTTTAGAAAGTTGTTAGAAGGCAAACGAGACCGACATGGTTGGTCTTGTGGGCTGTGGCCATCGGGATAACGTCCAGGCCACCTAGTTCGTCAACCTTTAATGTTGTCGCAAATGTACACGTTAGTGTGGGATATTTTCGGGGTATGCCGTTTTAAGCAAGCTTTTGTTTAATGGTGACATAGTAACAATTTTACAAAGCTTTAAGGTTGTTTTTTAAAGGGTTTTCGAAATGAAGTCTCACTGAAAAGCATGTAATTAAAATCCCTACGTGGATGATGATATACACCCCCAATTCTGCTCTTCTCTAAAGAAGTCAAGAAAGACTTAAAGTCCAAGTCCACTCCAAAAATAACTTACTTTCAATAGAAGCAGAAAAATCAGACAAACCAATCAAAAAAATTTGAGCAAAATCGTATTACTAATAAGAAAGTTATGAATTTTTGAAAAAGAATCTAAATCTAAAAAATCTAAAACTATGGAACAATGGAAATCACTACACAAATTGCCAATTTGGTTATCAGTTTGTGACGTCATGTCCTCACTATTTATCAATTGCTTTATATAGTTTAATCACATTAATTTCCCTTTTTATCCCCTAATACTTGATTTTCCCATGCCTAATTTGCCAAAGTTATATGATTTGTATCATATTGCATGCATGACATTTCACAAAATTCACATTTTTCATGATTTAACTGGAAAAAAAATTACTCTATATTAGTGCATCCACACAAACATATTACTATCAATCTAACTTGGATGCTGGTGTGAAGAAATAAGATTCTTAGGGAGAAAAAGGAAATTTATATTATCAATATAAAGAAAATAATTAGTGGATAGTGAGGACATGACGTCACAGACTCATGAGTGAGTTGCTAATTTGTCTTGTGATTTTCAAAGTTTTTCATGTCATTAAGAATTCATAACTTTCTTATTAGTTATCCGATTTTGCTCAAACGTTTTATGATTGGTTTGTCTGATTTTTCTGCTTCTATTAAAAGTAAGTTATTTTTGGAGTGAACTTGCTCTTTAATACAGATCGAGATCTAGGAAACACATAGCTTGTTCTCAAGCATGTCCTGATAAAACGGCATCGAATAATCTACACATCTGATGACGTCATCTGACAGCTGATCACGTGGTATTGAACCAAGCTCGTCGGGCACAAAACGCGTGCTCGTGAAAGCTCTCTCATAATACATGAACATCTCCTTGAAAACGTTTTTACCTGCTGTGACAAAATTGTTTGGAATATCACTTGTAGGCTTCAATTTAAGTAGCTCGTCGCTGTATGGAAACCCGACGGCATTACAGAATGCCTTGATAGTTGGTCCTGGTCGGGAGACGATGTCGGAAGCGTCGAGGACAATCGGGTCTGGGTCGATAACCTCTTTCACGTATTTCCAAAGCCGATGTTGATTTTCGAACCATTTCATTGGTTGATTGTCGATCGGGTCATCTCGGATTAAATCGAAATCAGCTTCGGATGGTATCATACCGACCTCGGCATACTTAGACCCCGCTATTTTCCGAGCCGAAGTGAAAACCCGCGATGGATCCCGAATGAGGAAGGTGTATTTGTATCCTTCGGGAAGACAGTGAGGGTCAATCGGATTTGACGCCATTTCCTTGAGCAGAATGTACTGACTGTTAGCATTTTCGAGATCTTCCTTGATTGTCTGATATCTGAAAAGAATGAAAGAACAGAGACACAAATAAGTTCAGCAAGTACGTCGCTTCTGTTGTAGTAGAGTTCGCAGTCACAACTGTGCTGTCTGCAAAATGAGACTACAATAGGCTCTGTAATTAATTAAGCTGCTCTAGACAAAGCCAGAAACTGACAGATCTAGGCTCTGTTCAAGGCTTTAGGAATTGTTGTAAAGCGTCATATTATAGTCTGTGCTTGCAGACTAGTTGTAGTAGTACTAGTAGTAGTAGTAGTAGTAGTAGTAGTAGTAGTAGTAGTGAGTAGTAGTAGTAGTAGTAAACATACCTGTAGGCCAAGTAGTATAAGTAGTATAAGTAGATTCATAGTGTGAGGTAGATGTGAGTTGGTCTAGCGGCTTGTTCACTTGGTCAGCTCTCTGTCTTCGCCTACAAACTGGCTCAGGCGACCCCGGTTCGAGTCACGTCTTTCGGATGGTGACGTTAAAGGTCGGTCCCCAGACGTAAATATTCATATCTGATTGATACACGTCTGCAAAAACCCAATTACACACACACACAATAATAATTTGCAGATATATTAGACTAAACACAACATTACCCAAAGGAAAGATTCCGAACCTTTTTTAGCTGGATCAATTCACTTGTGAATTAAGTTGCAAAAAGGTCATATTCAGTATGACCCAGGCGTGAAATTCATAGGTAAGGGCAATTTTTTACCAGGAACGGAGGCTGATGTGTTTTGCCCAAATATCAACTTTTAAGGGTTTTATGTTTTAATCTGTGAGTCAGCTAATATTGAACTCGTTAAATCTACATAATAACAGCGTTGACTATAACAATGTCAAGCTTTAATAATCATTTGTTGGCCTACCTGTATTCAAAAACTCTGTGACATAAATCGCCTTATACAATATATTATAAGGCAAAAAAAGACACCCGGCAACAGAAACATATCATCAACCCAATGATTAAGAAGTTGATGCCATGAAAACTAACACTCAAACCCGCGTGAAAAAAACGGAGACACAGAATCGTTCCCATTACTTTCTGTATTGGGTATCTATATTCGATTGAGTCTCAAATTGACTCTAGCAGTACAAAGTAATCAATCTATATTGCAAAGAAAATAATGAATAACAAAAATTGTATGTTATTCCGTACATTTGTGTATGTGTTAAGATTACATGACTGTTTACACCACACCAATTATGCCACTGATAATTATGTATTGTCAGAATCGTGCCGCCTCTAACACACACAGTCAACGGGGTTTCACCCACAATAGACAATGTGACTTGATCGTGCATGAAATCACTATTTCCTAAGTGAGATCAGAGAAGTTATTAAGCTGACCATACCTGTAGAATTTTACCACATGTAAGCGCATCTATGCCCAATTAAAAAAAAGTAATACTTTTTACAATTTATAGCAACATTTTAAAAACTATAAGCTACTAGTTGAAAAACAAGATGGCATTAAGATGTCGTCTTTTAGTGTAAATTTCATCACTTTTTTTTAATAAATATTTTATCGGAGCCTGGTTAATGGAAAAAAACTATGTTACTTAATTGTCTATATAAATATTTCTCAGGAAAGTTATGATATTTATGATTGTACGGTCTCTAATTCAAAATATTTGCTAATATTGAAATTTCATCAAAAATCTATATGGGGCGCTAAAATAGTCCTATTTCCAACTCCATGCGACACGATTTGACAATGGGTACATACACATTAAGTATAGCTAAACACTTCAGGCAATACGAAAACTTGGTTTAAAGAAAAAATGATATCTGTTGGGTGCACGATGACTCATTTCTGACCAGACTACAAAAAGGGGTGGGAATCCGGTCGAAGTACATTTTTTTCGTGATATACTTGGAAAAAAAAATACTTACGACATCCATCTTGGCAGCATTCGGTAGCCGACATTTTTCTCCCAGATGTCGTTTGCCTCTGCGTAGACCGCCTCGTTCCCGACGATGTCGCAAGGAAGCTGACGACCCGTCGATGTCGAGTAATAGCCTCTCAGGAGAGAAGCATAGGAGTAGAGCTCGAGATAGACTTCCATACCGTCAATGGCGCTCAGACATTTGGTTAAAACGGTGGAAGTGGATCGAGGCACGCACCACAGACCAACACGAGTTGGCTGAGGGTTCGATGGTCGCTCTTGAGCCATCTCTAGTTGATGAAACCTCAGGTATGACAACTGATGTGAAATTGACTGCGAAGCTTGTACGAATGGGCATTTGGGGGTGTTCTGAAAATGCCAGGAAGGGCGTGTGCAAACAGAATCATCCTGTATCAGGAATCGCCACCTTGACCATAATTATCGTTTGTACTGGAATAGCTTTCACTACATGGAAAGTACAGTAGCCCGAAAGGGAGAGAGAGAGAGAGAGAGAGAAGGGAGAGAGAAATGGAGAGAACTTTTGATAAGAGAGGGGTTGAGCAGAAGAGGAGGAGAGCCTGGATGGTCTGGAGCTTCCTGGTGCAGTGGTTCATTAAATCAACTTTCAGTCAAGATGTTAGTTCAAATCCCCGCCGGGCACTGATGTCCCTTAGCCAAACATTAATCTATAAGTTACCAATGCACTTTCGATCGACGCATACCCTAGGTGCTTGCTCTTAGAGGATACCCGTCGGAAGTGTCCTTGTTTGATGTGAGTACTGGAATGATATCGGTAGCCAGGGGACAAGGGGCCATGCCCCCCCCCCCCCTGCCTGCTCATTCGCTAAAATAGGGAAATCCATTGAACTATGCTACTCTATGATAGTGTATGTTACCTCCCGGCTGTGCCCCTACCACCACCCCTCTTGTTCAATAAGTCTGACTTCGCCAGGGAATGGTGGCATCGTGCATGTACGGATCCGTCCTAGAACCTCCACCTCCAGAGTAGTTATGCAGTTATCCACTACTTTAATTTTGTGTATCTATCTTATTAAGCATAGAGAAGACGAAGCAATACTAAAACATAACAAAACAAATATCATTAAGTTTTAAGGCTTTCTCCTGAAAGACATTTTCACTTAGCTCAGGTTGCACTTCAAAGCATCTCCATAAAGAGAACAGTAATGTACACGAAACCTTAATTAAAGGCCTGACCAGGCAGGGTTTTCTACAGACACTACTTCAGATTTATCTATACTGCCATCTGCTGCTCACAATATGCCGATGTGTCGACAGCCATGTCCCACAATGCATCACCAACTGCATGACGCGTGATGATGCCTGGGTACAGGAACCGGAAATCGCTCTCAGTACACCTTCAGCGAGCATTACAGAAGTGGTAGCGGTCAGGCGCGGATCCACGGGGGAGGGAGGGGGCCGACGGGCCCGCTCCCCCTGGCAAAAGGGTTTTTAAAGGCGGGCCCCACCCCTGACAACAACAACAAGTTTTTTTAAAGATGGTTACCACAAAATTACCTTCTTTTTTTTTTAGCTCAAGGGGTGGGGGTGTTGAGTAAAAAATGAAATAAAACGATTTTATGTGTAATGCTCATACACACACCCTCCCCCTATTGGAAAATCCTGGATCCACCACTGGTAGCGATGATGGTATATACCCTGCCTTCAATGACAATGATAAACTCCATGCATGATTAAAAACGATACTGATTGCAATAAGAAGGTTGTCACGCCAGAACTTTAAAAAAATGCTGGACAGGTGTTCTGTCGTTTCAATCAACACTATAGACGCAACCCATGTGATTTCTTCTGAAGGAGTGCAATGATTGGCGCTCAGTTATTGACGTTGAGGGTGGCCTATCCTTAAAACAAAATCGTTCAACGAGACAATTAAATCGGTGAGAAAGAGACTCATTCAATTTCAATTTGTGAGGAGGGGCTGAGGAGTATGGAGGACCGTACGAGGGCGTTTCAAATTATATCAAGACTCGCTGCTTCGTTTCTTTAAGAATTACGTTGGAAAGTAGAAGAAGAAAAAAACCTACTGTTGCAAATTGTATCCAAAAAATGTGGTTTATACATTCGAAATAATGTCTTATTATATAAATAGTAATACGTGAATGTTGTACCTTTTGTTAATGTGCAAGATCTGAAAACTGAGAATCATAAATCATAAATTCATCTTAATAATATCAGTTGAAAATGTTTTGTTACATCGTCTGCGTGGAGGTAGAAGCCATTTTACTTTAATTTAGAATTAATAACCTTCTGGCTCCACACAGACGATATATAAAACAAAATGATTAGAAGCATTTGAGAATGAAATCAATGAATACAAATGAATACATCGTTGTGGTGGGATTTCAAACAACGTTTTAAAATGCTCATTTTTCCCCTGCATTAACAGCAGCAGAGCGGCAGGGAGCGAATATAGGGAACGATTTATCGTCGTTATCGTTCATGTCTGATGAGCCGCGGCTCCTGTTGCCCCAAACAACCGGATAGCTACATCATATCCTTCCTGATACTCATTAGACCCAGTTACACTGTAAATGAACCAATATGAAAAACCGTTGTTTTTTTTAAATCACCATTACACTACTGGAAAACCCCCATAAAAAGACGTCTGTGTCTGTGTCTGTGCCTCTTGTCACTGCATGCGATAGGGCTGAAGTGAGAACACCAGAATAGTTCAGCGGTGTTTTGAGAGCGAACATCGACATTGGATAAAATCGGCGGAGTTTCGGTCGGAGTTTTCACCTCCTTTGTTTAACACTCCGTAAGGTGGGTTTTCGGATCGTGTTTTTTCCGTCGTGTTTATGGGTAATGTTTAACAACTTCCGACGGGACTCCGGAACCCTAATTTTTTTTTTTCCTGCAGTGCAAATGCCCCTATGTTGTCAGGCCAGTTTTCCCTTTGCACGTTTTTTCGAGCGTTTAACTGCATGGTTATATTCCGCGAAGAAAGACACTAGCTGTTTTATGTCCCAAGCCAGAGGCGGCGGAGCGACTTCCAAAATGGGGGGCACCAACAAAAAAGGGCACATTCAAAGGGAAATCTCAAAGCGAAAATATACAAGTTTTTAGACATTGGTATATACCCCTGTATTGTGATTACATTAACAGGGATGATTTTAATATTTGTTTCTCTTTATACATCATATGTATCGCAGCGCGAAAAATTACATCTTATAAAGAGGAAAAACCCAACCATGATGGGATTATAAGCACATTCTCATAACGGAAGACTGAAAAGACGTTTGATAATAAAGTAACATAATTATAACATCTATAAATGCGAGCGAGCGTAGCGAGCGAGTTTTGGGGGAAATTGCTCTTAGTCGCTTGAAATTAGGGGCACGTTTAATGATGAGAGGAAAAGGGACACTTACCAAAGGGATAAGACACTTATTAGAAAAGAAAAGCAGCACGTGTCAAAGTACAAAGGCTAATTACCAGAGGTGAAAATGGAGCACTTCTTACACCTAAACAAAGAGGCACTTATGAGAATGGGAAATGGGCATTTGTCGACGGAAAAGAGGCACCCATCAGATTTTGATAGGGGCTTTTATAAGAAGTGAAAAGGGGCATTTATGAAAAAGGGATATGTTCCTTATTAGAAAGAAAAAGGGGCACGTATCATTGTTAAAATGGTAATTATCAGAGGTGAAAAGGGGCACTTATCGCATCTGAAAAGGGGCACTGACCATATATGAAAAGAGGCACTTATGAGAATGAAAAATGGGCACTAATAATAAAGGAAATGTGCATTTGTTGAAAAAGGGGCACCGATCAGATTTTAATAGGGGCATTTATCGGAGGTGAAAGGGGCTTTTATTAGAAGGGAAGTGGCTCTTATTAAAAGAAAAAGAGGCACATGCTAAAATAAACGGGGCACTTATCAGAGATGAAAAGAGGTAATCATGAGAAGGGAAGGGGCACTTATAAGAAGGAAAAAGAGCTTTTATTAGGAAGGAAAAGGGGACGTGTCAAAATAAAAGTGGCATTTATTAGAGATGAAAAGAGCACTTATCAGGAGGAAGGGGCACTTGTCAAAGTAAAACGAGTATCTCTCAGAATTGAATAGGCTCATTTACAAGAGATGAAAAGGGGCACTTATGAGAATGAAAAGGAACTATTTTCATAGGTAAAGGGGCATTTATGAAAGGGCTCTTTTTAATGGGGTACTTATCATAAGGAAAAGGGGCACTTATTAGAAAGGAAAGGGGCACATGTGAAAATATAAGGTGCGTTTATCCGAGTTAAAGGGGTAGTTATTAAAAGGGAAGGGGCACTTCTTACAAAGGAAAGGGGGCACTTGTCAAAACAAAAGGGGCACCTCTCAGATTTGAATAGGACAGTTATCAGAGGTGAATGAGGCGCTTATCAAAAGTGAAAAAGGGCGCTTCTCGTACCTGAAAAGGGGCACTTACTAGAGATTAAAAAGGGCACTTATGAGAATGGAAAATGGACACTAATTTTAAAGGAAAATGGGAACTTGTTGAAGGAAAAGAGGTAAGTGTCAAAATAAAAGGGGCACTTATCAGAGGTGCAAAGGGGAAGGGGCACTTTTAACAATTAATAGGGGCATTTGTCAAAGTAAAAGGGGCACTTTTACAAAGTTAAAGGGCACTTTTTCTATGTAAACGGGGGCACTTTTGGGGTACTTGAAAAAGTGGGAGGGCACTGTGCCCCCCTCCTGCCCCCCCCCCCGGAGCGCCGCCTCTGTCCCAAGCAAAGTGCTCCTGGAACATTTAAGTGCTCTTGATTGATGAGTGTGGTGTATGAAGGGGAGGGATGGTGCGTCAGGAAGAAGAAAATCAAACTTAAGTTTGTTTCATGAGAGCATTTGAGAGCAAGTAAGGAAAGTATTTATTTGCCTTCGTTGTCACATTTTTGAAATTGCTATCAACCGTCACAGACCTTTTTTAGTGCACCCTTTTTGCTCCATGTCCTTCTCTTTTTTTGTTTTTATTTCCTTTTTATTCAGATCCACTCTTTGTTTCCTATGCAATGAAGCATGGGAGAAAAGTGACCAAACGGTATTTATTTATTTTTTTCGTTTTCACCCTAAGAAACGCAGTTTCTTTGCATTTTACAAACAACTTTTTCATAGTAGCTCAAGAACTGTTAATTGATTTCGTTCAAATTATGCAAAAGTATAATGATAAAAATGTTAATTAAAGGAAATAAATTGGGTTGGCGATCTCGTGCTTAGTACAATAACACTGACAATTATTGCATGGTGAGCTGATAATTTTAGGTGGGGCGCAACATTGTTGTTTGCCCTGGGTGCCATAATCTCTAGATACGCCACTGTTTAAAAGATCTGTCCTTTTGCAGCCAACATCAAATTCTGTAGAACTTTGCAGGAATTATGAAGATGTCATGTATGTCCTATCTGTGAAATTTAAACGTTAGCAGTGTCCTAGTATTCAAGTTAGGCAAGGAAACCCGTTTACTTTCTAGACTTCCCTGTCAGACACTATTGAGTGAGTGACTGACATCCGTTTTTCTTTGGTAATAACATACATAAAATGAGCTGTAACAGGTACATGAGCATTTGTCTACATCAATATCCAACTACTTGTAATGACCAAATTAAACTGATTGAATCTTTGTGCAGCACAAAACGTACGACCATTCAGTACAAAGGTCTGAAAATCTGACTATTACTTAGGTGATTGCATTCACTTAAGTCGATTCGACAACTAATGGTCGTTATTTTCCCACTAAAAGACATTTTCAAGCCCTTTCGTTTTGAGGGAAGTTCTAGATAAGTATTGTCTTTCAAATGCCGTTGGAATTTAACCTTTTCATTTTTTTGACCTGCAAATGGGACATAGTACCTTTAAAGAGCAACATTTTCATAATGAAATTTGCACTGAAAAGACAGTGAGGAAATTCCGAATGAATATACAGAGATTCATCATATCATTTCTATGATTTCAATATGTCGTACACTATCGTTTTTCCATGTCAGAGCAACTAGATCTAGAA